>SJYC01099770.1:0-30788 GCA_006408675.1 Madoqua kirkii
GGGAAAGAGCTGCAGTCAATATGCCAGCAAATTTAGAATACATAGCAGTGGGCACGGGACTGGAAAAGATCAATTTTCATTCCAATCCCAAAGAAAGGCAATGCCAAAGAACGTTCAAACTACCACACAGTTGCACTCATCTCACAGGCTAGCAAAGTCATGCTCAACATTCTCCAAGCCAGGCTTCAATAGTCTATGAACCAAGAACTTACAAACAGCAGAGGAACCAGAGATCAAATTGCCAACATTTGTTGGATCATGGAAAAAGCAAGAGAGTTCCAGAAAAACATTGATTTCTGCTTTATGACTATGCCAAAGCCTTTGACTGTGGATCACAACAAACTGTGGAAAATTCTGAAAGAGATGGGAATACCAAACCACCTGACCTGTCTCCTGAGAAATCTGTATACAGGTCAAGAAGCAACAGCTAGAACTGGACATGGAACAGACTGGTTCCAAATCAGGAAAAGAGTATGTCAAGGCTGTATATTGTCACCCTGCTCATTTAACTTATATGCAGAGTACATCATGAGAAATGCCGAACTGAATGAAGCACAAGCTGGAATCAGGATTCCCAGGAGAAATATCAATAATCTCAGATATGCAGAGGTTATTCATGGCAAATAGATAGGGAAATAGTGAAAACAATGACAGACTATATTTCTATGGGCTCTAAAATCACTGCAGATGGTGACTGCAGCCATGAAATTAAAGATGATTGCTCCTTGGAAGAAAAGTTATGACCAGCCTAGACAGCATATTGAAAAGCAGAGACACTTCTTTGCTAACAAAGGCCCATCTAGTTAAAGCTATGGTTTTTCCAGTAGTCATGTATGGATGTGAGAGTCGGACTATAAAGAAAGCTGAGCACTGAAGAATTGATGCTTTTGAACTGTGGTGTTGGAGAAGACTCTTGAGAGTCCCTTGAACTGCAAGGAGATTCAACCAGTCCATCCTAAAGGAAATCAGTCCTGAATATTCATTGGAAGGACTGATGCTGAAGTTGAAACTCCAATACTTTGGCCACCTGATGCAAAGAACTGACTCACTGGAAAAGACCCTGATACTGGGAAAGATTGAAGGCAGGAAGAGAAGGGGATGACAGAGGATGAGATGGTTGGATGGCATCACCAGCTCAACGGACATGAGTTTGAGCTCTGGGACTTGGTGATGGACAGGGAGGCCTGGTGTGCTGCAGTCCATGGGGTTGCCAAGAGACGACTGAGTGACTGAACTGAACTGAACTGAGCCATGTCGTCTTTTGTCATGTGTTGGTTGACATTCAGGTTGCTCTCATGTCTTATCTATTGTAAACAGTGCTGCTACAAACATTGCAAGTATCCTTTTAAATTAGAGTTTTCATACTTTCTCCGCATATATACCTAGGAAAGGGATTGCCGGATCCTCTGGTAACTCTATTTTTTGTTTCTTAAGTGACCTCTATACTACTATCCATAGTGACTGCACCAATTTACATTTCCACCAACAGCGTTTATTTTTTGTAAGCTTTCTGATGATGGCTATTCTGACTGGTGTGAGGTTGTAACTCATTCTAGTTTTTATTTGCATTTCTCTAATAGCAGTAAGAAACAACTTTTCATGTGCCTACTGGCCATCTGTATGTCTTCTTTGGAGAATTGTCTGTCTTCTGTCCATTGTTTGATTGGACTGTGTTTCTGATATTGAGTTGCATGTGCTGTCTGTGTATCTTGGAAATTAAGCCCTTGTCGGTCACATCGTTGTCAACCATGTCTGTCCATTGAGTCCAGAAGGGGATCTGACTCAAGTCATGCCAGCTCTTGGTATGGTATTGAAGGCAGTTCAGGAACTAGACTTTGGGGGACTTAAGAAGCCCGTCAGTGATGCCACACTCCTATGCGCGTGTGCCCAGTTGCTCAGTTGTATCTGGACCCCATGGACTGTAACCTGCCAGGCTGCTCTGTCCATAGAATTTTCCAGGCAGGAATACTGGAGTGGGTTGCCATTTCCTACTTCTGGGCCACACTCCTAGTCTGTGGCTATTTCTTTGACCCTTCAAGAATTGCCCAACCCTTGATATTTTTGCAGGTATCAACACAGGTAAGATTTAGGAATGAGTGAAAAACCTTCAACCTTGAAGGTTATCTTTAGATGTTTTCACGTCATTATGATTATAATAATAATAAAATGTAAAAGTGAACAACAAAAAAATTTACAAGTCAAATTCAAAAACTATTTAATTAGTTTTAAAAGTATTCTATAATTTATGACCTTAACTCTGTGAAGATACTGACTGAAGATGAGCCCTCTGGTAAATTAAAGCCATAAAACTTAATAAATGAGATATTATTGATTGTAATTTACAAGGCACTATTCACCTTACTGAATTGAGGGACACTATCATTTACTGGCACTGCACTAAGATTGATACAAAAATTAGAAATGGTAAATCTGATATGATTGTAGCTGACAATCTAAGTGTAACATACTCTTAATTATATCACTGGACTTCAGCCTTTCAGATGTTGTCATAGAAATTTAATGAAGTCATTTTATTCTGAGTGACTCCAGCATATACTGTTGTTATTTTTTTAATTAAGAAAGCCCATAATTTTCTCTTCTCTCTATTCTACCGGTTCCCTTTTCTCATCAATATTTTTCCAAAATATGAACCTTATACTTAATAAAATTGCTGAACATGGATTCAGAGCTACCATAACTTGTTTTTCCCTAATATTTCTCCCCAAACAACCGAAATTACCAACTATAAAGTATTAATCACAGTTAATTTCATGTTTTGGATGTAACTGCACAATCTGTCAAAATAAAGTCTCTAACAGCCATTGACGAGAAATCTTGAGTGACAGCCTGGGAGATACACTTTGGCAAATTGTAAATATTTATTCAATTTACTGAGAAACTAAAATCCGGCCCATCTCCATAAGTGTTATTAATTCATATTCAGGTCTACATCACCCCAGGCTTTCAGCTTCCCTGGGAAGTGGTAGCAGCTGTTTATCCAGCTCGTGCTGGGGAAGCCCCCTTGCTATGCTCCCCTTCCTGCTCTCTGGCAGTTGCCCTCAACCTCACCATCTGCTGTATTCTAGGGAAGGCTCCCGAGAAAGGAAGTCACTCTCCTGAGCCTCTCCTTCAGCTCTCCAGGGTAGCTCAGGGCTGTGAGGCTAGAGCAAAGGCCCTGTGCCCTGCAGGTTTGCAGCAGATGCTGAAGAAGGAAGCGACCCTGGGCCCCTCTCAGAACACATGGAGGCTTCACGCAGCGCTGACTCCAGATCTGGGTCTGGGGACCCAGGGCTGCTGCTCCAAATCAGAGGCAGTACGAACAACAGAAATGACTGTCCAGGGGCCCTGTCTTGTGCCAGGCACTTTGCTAGGCTGTTCCCATGCCCCGTCACATTGAATAGTGCCAACAACCTAAGGGGGTGGGGGGTGTAATTATTATGTCCACTTTACAGACACATAAACTGGGTCAGTGTCAAAGTAATGTCCCCCAGACATCAGAGGGTCTCTCAGTTACCAAGTTCTCTGCTTTTGATTGCTATACCATATGTGCCCTGTGTAATACCAACTATAAAAGTGAAAATAAGTCCCACCTGCTTAGTCATTCATTGCTTCGACAGGTTTGAAGCATCTGTAAGGCCAGCCCCTCCCCTGTGCACAGGCTCTCATCTCCTCACGCACTTCAGCAGGATGTGCTCCGGTAACTCTCTCCTCTCTCTTCTGGATCATCAGCTTTCTCTCTCTACTGGGTCATTCCAGGCATCCTGCAAGCATCCTGTTGTTTCTTCCATCTTAAAGTAATCATGGTTGGATGGCATCACCGACTCAGTGGACGTGAGTTTGAGTAAGCTCTGGGAGCTGATGATTGCCAGGGAAGCCTGGCATGCTGTAGTCCACGCGGTCACAGAGTTGAACATGCCTGAGTGACTGAACTGAACTGAAAGTAATCATTTCATGGCTCCAGATCTCCTCCACCTACCAGGCCATTTCTCTGTTGCCCTTGAGAGCATAACTCACCAAATAATTCATGTGTTCTCCCTGGCATTCAGTAATCCAAGTGGCTTTGTATTCCTTACGTAATTCTCTATCAGAGGTTTACAACCATGGAGACACCTTCAATGCCTTTTACTTCTGGACATTTCTTTGAGCAGATTGAGCTTTAGGTTGTAGCTTGCATTTCAAATGTGACTGGTTCTTTTTGGCATTAAATTGAAATTTAGCAGTAAAAAAACATGGAAATCGATCTTGAGAGGGACAGTAGAATTTCATGAACTCCTTGGCCACCTTCTACCATGTGGCCAACATTGTATGGCTCCAGAGTTGGGTGCGATCTATGGAAATCCACCAGAACAACTGAGAGAGAGCACTGAAAGGGACTCCTTCCCAGGGATGTCCGATAAGTGTTCTTTATCTACAGATAGATCATATGTGATACAATATTTTGACATAGGTTTATGTCATAAATCATTTTCTGTACATAAAATTATGTTTAAGCATTGTTGGAGAGCTTTCTATGTAAAAAGATGAAACACAGATACAAACTATACTTATCTATAGAATGGATAAATAATAAGGTCCTACCGTATAGCATGGGGAACTATATATTCAAGACCCTGTAGTCAATCATAATGGAAAAGAATATGAAAAATAATATATATGAACATGTATAACTGAAGTACTTTGCTGTACAGTAGAAATGAACAAAACACTGTAAATCAACTATACTTGAATAAAATAAGTTTTTTCAAAGGATGAAACAGAATGAGCAAAAAGAACATAGAGACGCAAAAGAGCATTGTGCGAGTTATTGTGGGTCCCTTTGTAATCCAGGGGATGCTTTCATAAGGAAGGCATCTGTCTTTCCTGTGGCTCAAATGTTCATGTATCACAGGTGCTGTAGCAAGCTCACATGCACGGGAAGGACAGCATTACTTGTTACTCTGTATTTTAGAGATATTCTCTTTGAATTCCATGATTCGTTTGAAATTCTATATGTTTGGGAATCTTCTCTTTCTCTTTCAAAGGAATTTTAAGTGACCCTGATGGAATATGTACTCAAAAAGAAACATCATCCTATAATTCTAATATGGTTATTTACATTAACTGAGTCACAGCATACTCAGAAAACAGGCTGGGGACTATGGAATGAGACCAAACTCTCTAAAAGAAACTCAGCATAAAAGTGGGAAGAAAGAAAGAGTGGGAATGAAATAAGGAAGAGAAGGAGGGAATGGGATAGAAAGAGACAGAGATGAAGGGAGGGGAACAGAGCGGAAAGAGAAAGGACAAGCAAGATCTTTCCTAGAAAACTGTCTTGTCATCACTGAGTACAGAAATGTCTTATGTATGAAAGAGGCAAGGTCTGGGCCCAGACTGCTAAATGATAAGTTTTTTTAACAATTAACGAAGTATTAAATAGTATTCTTAGCTTTGGATCTGGAGAAAGGAATGGTTACCCACTCCAGTATTCTTGCCTGGAGAATTCCATGGACAGAAGAGCCTGGCAGGCTGCAGTCCATGGGGTCGCAAAGAATCAGACATGACTAAGCGACTAACACTTTCACAGCTTCGGATATGAACATAGATGTTTGGCTAATTATATCTAGATTTTTGTAAATCCTTGCAAAATACATTCATGAGCTACATTTGCAAGACAATCTAATGTTTTCTTTTTTCAATTTCTTCCGATTTTTCTTTTTTTCAATAGGAAAAAAGACAATCCAATTAAAAATGAGCAAAAAGCTTCAACAGTCGCTTCACGAAAGTGGACATGCCAAGTACCAGTAAACAATGGAACTCAACATCATTAATCTTGAGGAGACTGCAAACTAAAACCACCGTGAAATACCAAAATGCACCCAAGAATGAAAAAGAACGAGAGCGCCACTGTGCACTGACAGAGTTGCGATCGTGCTGGTGGGAGTGTCACTTAGTCTGGAACTGTTTGGTATCATCTACTGAAGTGGGCATAGGCTTCCTTCCCTTGTGGCTCAGCTGGTAAAGAGTCCACCTACAAGGCAGGAGACCTGGGTTCGATCCCTGGTTGAGTTGGGAAGATCCGCTGGAGAAGGGAAAGGCTACCCACTCCACTATTCTGGGCTGAAGAATTCCATGGACTGTATAGTCCATGGGGTTGCAAAGAGTCGGATAAGACTAAGCCACTTTCACTTTTCAATGAAGTGGGCATATGTATAGCCTATTACCCAGACATTCCACTGCTCTGAATATACCCAACAGAATGCATATTTTTATATACATGACATGTATGGGACACGACATGTACAATGAATGTGCAAGCAAAACACATGTACAGAAGTGTTTATAGACACACAAGTCATAGTAGCCAAAAGCTAGAAACAGCCCATCAGCCACAGAGCAGGTAAGTAAATCATGATATGCTTAAGTATGAAGTATTACACAGCAATGGGAACAAGGTGAGTTATTGCTGTATTAAACAACATGGGTGAATCTAAGAAATAAGAGACTGAGAAACATAAGCCAAACAAAATAAAAAGGTTCAAAAATAGAACAAGTTAATCCATACATTTAAAAAAATTCGGGATGGTGGTTGCCTTTGAGGAGGACAGTGTGAATAAATGAGAGAGTGTAAGGGGGCTCTTGAGGTACTGGTAATTATTCAATTTTTATCCGGGTGATCTTACATGGGTCTGCTTCCCTTGTGAAAGTGTATCAAGCTCTGTGCTTGAGCAGTTATATATATATATGTATATATGTATGTATATATACACATGTATATATGTATATATATGTATATATGTATGTGTATATATATATATATATACCAATTAAAAAGTTAATTCTAGGATGGATGGCAATGGGGAGACAACCACATGCTGTACATACCATCCATACTGCGACACAGACAAGGGCCAGCACTGCCCATCTCCTGGCCTTTCCCTGGTACTGCTTCCCGAGGGAATTGTACACGCCTCACCCCCTTTAGATGGCCTGTCTAGCCATGCTCAGAACTCCAACTGACCTTACAGAAAGAAGATTCCACCGGACCACCTCTGTTTAAATCCCACCCCCCTGCCACTTTGCACCTGTGTGACCTCAGACAAGGGATTCAAACTAAAGCCTTGGTTTCTTCATCTGGAAAGTGGGATTAGTACCGCACAGGTTTGTTAATGACCGAATTCTAGTCAGCATGCAGAGCAACGCCTAGCTTGCACTGAGCACTCGATAAACGTCAGTTGGCTTCATTATTGGAGCAGCAGGCAGGGTCTAATCGTGCAGGCTCTTCAGGCTTTGGCAAGAGGCTGGGTTTATTCAGCATGTATGGCAAAAGCTGGGGGAATAAGCCCAGAGCGGGAGGCCTGCCCAAGGGAGAAAGCAAGGGGATGGTTGTTAGCTCTGCCTCGCCTGAATCCAGGACCCAGGAAATAGGGAGGGGCTTGGATGCCTTGATAGGGAGAGCTTTGACGGACCTTCACTGAGGCCCTCTGTGGGCACCAAACTCCTTGCTAAAGTCAAGATAATTTCTCGCTACCTCTCCACCTCTCTTTCTGGCAATTATCTGGCTTCCTCCAAAGCAATTCCACCTCCATCCCCTTGTCTCAGACTAGACCATTATTTTTCTAGTGGTGTCCCTTAGTGCAGGAATAAAAGCCCCTAAAATGGGTGGCTGGGTTGAAAGCAGGTAATAGGCAAGGAGAGACACTGAATACCAACAACGGAGACATAGTCACTGAGAAGAAAAGTACAAAGATGTTAAAGATATGCTAAGACTCTCACGCATGCAAATCTTGCCTTTTAAGGAAGTTACTGGCATAGTCTACAGCATATACCATAGTCCTGAGAACTCAAAATATGCTGTGATCAAAATAAACACAGGTGATCAAACCTCCACACAGATCTAGTAATTCCCAAATATGAAACTATAGATTTTTCCAGGACTCATGATGGAAGACAGTGAATTTAGGACTAATGCAGCTTGGAAGACTGTGAACCTATTTCAGGCTCAAATTAACAAAACAATAGTGCCCTTTTTTTCCCATGAATAAAATATCTTGATTTTTATATGGCTAGCTATTCTACCTTCAATACTCAATTTTTGAAAATTTCAGAGTTAAGAAACACTCTACATATTGAGTAAATCAGGAGTGACCTCTAGTTCCATGATTTACAGATTACCTCATTTTATCACCATTACTGTCTTGGTGGTACGCACAAGAGGTCACTGTTAAATTTCCAGGAAACTTGTGAGTCAGTCCTCTTGGTAACTTGAGGTCTGACATGATGGAAGTACTGACAAGTCAGAAATTGGAAAATACCACAGATCAGCTTCCCCTCCATATCCGTACCCAACTGATAGATTATTATTCTCATCTTATAAATAAGGAAATTTATTCATGTGTCGTACATGTCTTCTCCAAAGTTATCCATCTAATACTTCAAAGTCAGGTTTTAGACCTAGTCCATGCTTTGTCACGGAAATCTAGCTCTTTGATTTGAAATTATCACTAATGATCCACTTCATTAGAGATGTAATTTGAGTTTAATTGAAAAGCCTAACTTGTAGTTTAAACAACCATTTTCTTAATTTATCTTACTACCTTATTATTTAAAAAAATTATAAGGACACCTCAAACAGCACAGATGAGGGAAACTTGCTTAATTACACTTTCATTAATTTTGCACAGCCAGGCTGATGCCAATGACAGCGTAATTTGGTCCCAGAAGCAAAATCACTTGGAATGAAGGACTTTCTCAGAATGAGATGACTCCCATCTAACAAAAGCAGAGCAGTTCCCTGGGAACAATCATCTTGTTTTTATTTAACATCAGGAAACCAGTAATTTTTTTTTTTTTACCATGAAGGATACCTGTGGATGGCAGAGCTGTGAAATCAGTGACACCAGATCCTAGTGGACAGGAATTCCACTTGGGACCTTGGGACAGGATTTCTCAAGCTTGGCTGCACATTACGTTTCAGAATATCTTAAGGCTCATCCCCCCGGACCAGTATAAATCAGACCTGATCATCTGGAGAGGGGACGGGGCTGTTGCTATTTTTTTTACCAGTCCTAGGTGGCGCTAGTAGTAGGGAACCTGTCTGTCAATGCAGGAGAGGAGACACAGGTTCGATCCCTGTGTCGGGAAGAGCCCCTGGAGGAAGACATAGCACCCACTCCAATATTCTTGCCTGGAGAATCCCATGGACTGAGGATCCTGGTGGGCTACAGTTCATGGGGTCACCAAGAGTCGGACATGACTGAAGGACTGAGCACGCACACGCACGGTGATTTGTTCACCCACAACCAACTCCATCAAAAGGCCGTTTCATATTGTCAGGCAATACAGTTGTGTCCACAGTTGGGTCTCCATCCCTATCAGTTCCGGTATAGAACGTCCAGTGGCCCCACCATAGTCTGGACACCTTCTAACTGCACATCCCATGCTCTGGCACCTCCTGCCAAGCAGACCAAGACTTTTTTCCAAAGAGCTCAGAGATGGACAGAAGACTTCCTTGCCTACCTTCCTTCCACCTCTAGAATACACAGACTACTATATATACATGATTAAAATCTCACTCTTCAGATAAAATGTTGCTCACCTTTACACTTCCCATTCATTCACTCATTCATTCATCTCCTTGTTCTACCCAGTAATGAAACAGTACATCTTTCGAGTCAGATGATTTCCAATTCTACGTGGTTTTTTGCCTCTGCTTCTTAGTAGCTGTGTGATTACAGGCATATTCAAACTTCAATATCCTTTCCTGAAATGTGTGAATAACAATGCCAAACTTATACTAGGTTTATTAAACCAAGTGTGGTGTTACATACAATGTGCCTAGCATAGTATCTGACACATGAGGTAGACTCACTAATAAAGTAATAAAGTCAATTGATTCTTTAAACAAGTGTTCTGAGTCCAACCTATGTTCATAGCTGTTTCCGCTGGCATCTCAGCTGGTAAAGAATCTGCCTGCAATGCAGTAGACGCTGGTTTGATTCCTGGTTGGAGAAGATCCCCTGGAGAAGGGCTAGGCTATCCACTCCAGTATTCTTGGGCTTCCCTGGTGGCTCAGATGGTAAAGAATCTGCCTGCCAAGTTTGAGACCCAGGTTCGATCCCTGGGTTGGGTTGATCCCCTGGAGGAGGGAGTGGCAGCCCACTCCAGTGTTCTTACCTGGAGAAGCCCATGGACGGAGGAGCCTGGTGGGCTACAGTCCATGCGGTTGCAGTTTGGACACGACGGAGCAGCTTCCACTATGTTCATAGCAGGATATGCCTGAGTGCTCAGGCATGTCCGACTCTTTGTGACCCACCAGGCTCCTCTGTCCCTGGGATTTTTCAGGCAAGAATCCTGGAGTGGGCTGCCATGCCCTCCTCCAGGGCATCTTCCCCACCCAGGGATGAAACCCCGCATCTCTTGTGTCTCCTGCATTGGCAGGTGAGTTCTTTACCACTAGTGCCACCTAGGAAGCCCATTCAGATAAATACCCAGAAATAAAATAGCTGGACCACATGGTAGTTCTATTTTTAACTTTTTAAGGAACCTCCATACCATTTTTCATAGCAACTGCATCAATTTACATTCCTAACAGCAGTTAATTAGCGTTCCCTTTTTTCCACATTCTTGCCAACATTTGTTACTGTCTTTCTGATAGTAGCCATTCTGACAGGTGTGGGGTGATACTTCACTGTGGTTTTGATTTGCACTTCCCCGATGATTAGTGATGTGGAAATCTTATATGACCCTTGGCCATCTACATGTCTTCTTTGGGAAAATGTCAAGTATTTACCGAACATCAGTGCTTCTGGTCTTCTCAGTGGATCCTAGCATGACCTCAGGACAATCTCTCCTCATTGTCCCTTCTCAATGGGACCATTGCTACCTCCAGGCCTGGCTTTTTGACTATCTGTGGAGAAATGTCTATTCAGTTCTGCCCACTTTTTGATTGGGTTGTTTTTTGACACTGAGATGTATGAGCTGTTGTTTTTAGAAATTAATCTCTTATTGGTTGCATGGCTTGCAAATATTTTCTCCCATTCTCCATGTTGTTTTCCTTTGTTTTATGAGTTCCTTTGCTGTCCAAAAGCTTTTAAGCTTAATTGGGTCCTGTTTATTTATTTTTGCTTTTATTTCCATTACTCTAGGAGACAGATCCAAAAAAATATTGGTGTGGTTTATGTCACTGAGTGTTCTGCCTATGTTTTCCTCTAGTAGTTTTATAGTATCTGGTCTTACATTTAGGCCTTTAATCCATTTCAGGTTGATTTTTGTGTGTGGTATTTGATAATGTTCTAATTTCATTCTTTTGCATGTAGCTGTCCCATTTTACCAACACAACTTATTGAAGAGACTCTTTTTTCTGTTGTAGATTAACTGACCATAGTTGTGTGGGTTTATTTTTGGGCTTTCTACTCTGTTCCTTTGATCTATGTGTCCACCTTTGTGCCAGTACCGTACTGTCTTGATTATTGTAGCTTTGGAGTATAGTCTGAAGTCAGGGCAGCTGATTCTCCAGCTCCATTTTTCTTTCTCAAGATTGCTTTGGCTATTTGGAGTCTCACCTTTCTTTGAAATCTTCCCTGACAGATATTTGGCATAAAATAGCCTTTGCTAGAGTATTTAATATGCTCCAATTGTAGTATTCCTCCAAATGAATAACTTGAGGCGTTTTCAAAAGTTGCATATTTCTAGGCCTTAAATCAAATCTATTGAATCTGAATCTCTTATGGAAGGGGCCTGGAATATACATTTTACATACATGACAGATTGACCTATATGTACATTAATGTTTAAGAGTACCCGACTATTATATTTTATTTCTTTTGTTTATGCTGTTGACTCCCCAATGATAAAAATTTTGAACCACAGAAGAGTCAGTTTTTTATGACTTTCAGCCCCACAACAGTTTATTTCCACTACCAGCATCCCCAGCAGCTATTCCTGTGCCAAGTGCATAGCAACTGAAGGACGCACAGGCACCCTAATCCTCTGCATGGGCCCTTATGCCTTAGGTTGTCCACAGGCAACGGAAGGAACCTGGGGCCTTGCTTGACTGACACTGTTGAGAGTAAAATTGCTCCAATTTTAGACAGAAGTAATTTATAGGATGAAAATATCCCATTTGTCCAATAGGATTTATGTAAATTTTAGAATTATGACAGCATTCTCCTTTGCTCTTAGTAAGTCATGAGATGAATTTTCAGAAATAAATGGAGCTAGGATTTGTTTAAACAAGTATCTTGATTTTGTCATTTCTCAGAGCTTTTTATCTTTCAGGCTTACTGCTGCCTTAGCATTTTGACCTCTAGCTGCCTTAACCTGTGTGGGATGTTTTTACTCAGGAATGAGTCTCTCTAAACAATCGTTTAATTTACCTACTTCTTCGGTGGAAATAGATAACTATAAGCATAATATTTTTAACTCAGTCTTGGCTAGAAATAAACAACTGTGGTAAAGGAACTTCAATGGCGAGCCTCTTGAAAGAACGAAATTTGACACAGGGCTTTGAGAAGACACATTAGGCTACTTAGCGTCTTGTTAAATGAGGATCAGGTTAGAAACACATACACACTAATTCCCATAAACATAAAGTAAAATTTGAGCTGCTTAGATTGTTTTATTGGAAAGACAAAGTGCTTCTCTTCGATGTGGAAAGTTTTGTTTTAGTATTTCCAAAGACTATCAAGTTGTAACCTTGAAGCTAAGGATGTTTATCATAGGAAACACTGGTTACAATATTATTGCAAAAGTAAATTCACTCAAACTAAAACTTACCCCCTCAACTTTATCCAGATTACCCATTAACTAATACATTAGAGTTCTTAGCTCTAATTAACTTCTCAACCATAGTAAAAAGAGGAGTTGATTCCCTTAAAAACAGGAACACAGTTAGCTAAGGCACTCCTCCTTATGCAAATTTTAAAAGTTAATACCTAATGCAGAAACTCAATTTTACATCTCAAACTGTTGGCTAAAAGGTATATATTGCTATCAAATTCCAACCAGAATGGGTAGAATGTTTAGAAAATAAAATAAAATAAGTAAATTAAGTATAGACCTCGGAATTTTTAAAACAATTTTATTTATTGATTGTTTTTGGCTGTGCTGGGTCCTCCTTGCTGCACAGGCTTTTGTCTAGTTGCAGCAACCAGGGGCTGCTCTCTAGCTGCAGGGCGTGGGCTTCTTGTTGCAGTGGCTTCTCTTGGTGCAGAGCGCGGGCTGAGGGGCACATGGCTCAGTAGTTGTGGCTCAGGGGCTTTAGAGCACAGGTTCAGCAGTTGAGGCACAGGAGCTTACTTACCCCACAGCATGTGGGATCTTCCCAAGTCAGGGATAGAACTCATGTCCTCTGCATTGACAGGCTGATTCTTTACAGTGCACCCTGGCTACAAAACAGTCAAAAATGCAAGGGGGAAAAAAATGGGTAAAATCGTGTAAACCAACGGAAGACCTTGGAAGACAGTTTTTAAAAACTCATCTGAAGGCAGAAACAAAAAGGATAACATGTCCACCCCTCGAACACAGGGCCTAGGAGGAAGAGTGGGAATGGCGTGGTGCTGAGACTAGACCTGGACCCACGTTGCTCATGTCTGACCAAAGAACGCTCCACAAAAAGCTAGGAAAGAGGAATGGCTATCAGTTCAGTTCAGTTCAGTCGCTCAGGTGTGTCCGATTCTTTGCGACCCCATGAATCGCAGCACTCCAGGCCCTGTCCACCACCAACTCCCTGAGTTTACCCAAACCCATGTCCATAGAGTTGGTGATGCCATCCAGCCATCTCATCCTCTGTCGTCCTCTTCTCTTACTGCCCCCAACCTCTCCCAGCGTCAGAGTCTTTTCTTCGCATGAAGAAGGAAATGCTCAGCAGAGGCAGAAAGCAAACTTTGTCATTACTGTTACATTTGTTTCAGTGATCTGTGGTCAGTGATCTTTGGTGTTAACTGTTACAACTCACTGAAGGCTCTGATGATGGTTAGATCTTTTTTAGCAACAAAGCATTTTTTTAAAATTTAGGCATACATTGCTTACTTAGACATCATACGATTGCACACTTAATTGACTGCATGTGCTTGCATGCCAAGTTGCTTCAGTCGTGTCCAACTCTGCAGTGCTATGAACTGGAGCCCACCAGGCTCCACTGTGCATGGGATTCTCCAGGCAAGAATACTGAAATAGGTTGCTTTGTCCTCATCCAGAGGACCTCTCCTACCCTGGGATTGAACCCACATCTCTTCTGTCTCCTGCATTGGCAAGTGGGTTCTTTACCACTAGTGCCACCTGGGAAGCCCAATAGACTGTATAGTATGGTGTAAACAGAAGTTGCATATTTACTGGGAAGCCAAAAACGTCATGTGAGTCACTTTATTGTGGTAGTCACGTTATTGCAGTGGTCCAGAATTAGACCCACTGTATAATATCTCTGTATGAAGATAATGTCTCATCCTAGAGCAAAGGGCAGATGTGTTTAGTGTCCATTAATGAGATTTGTGTCCCCTAACTCAGGGTTCTTCGCCTGTAACTCAGCCTACCATATGTGCAGCTGCCATCTGCTCTCCTTTGCATCCCTTGATAGGGTTAAATCTCTGGAAATCAGCTCAAAACAAACAGAGAAAATGACTGGTAGCTGAAGGCTACTGCTATGGCTGTGAGTAATTAACCTTTCTTTGTCTATGGCTCAGGAGCCTGCGACATCATTTTCACTTTTCCCCTTCATGCATTGGAGAAGGAAATGGCAGCCCACTCCAGTGTTCCTGCCTGGAGAATCCCAGGGACGGGGGAGCCTGGTGGGCTGCCGTCTACAGGGTTGCACAGAGTTGGACACGGCTGAAGCGACTCAGCAGCAGCAGGAGCCTTGTGTCTTCTGTCAGCACCCAAGAAACGGCATCAGGATACCTCATGAGCTTGCAAGTTGGGTAAAATCTCAGATTCTTAATATTTCTCAACAGAGAACTCACTTCTGCTCCATCTCCCTTCAGGAGCCAAATGTGGCCCATGCAGACTTAGAAGTGAGAAATAAAGAACGTGGTTTAGGTTGCTTTGTTTTGTAAAACAGTCACAAGTTCAAAGTTAGCATGGGAAAGAAAATGAACTTCTGACTCTACTAGATGAAAGCTCTGAGGAGACAAGAGTGATCGCTTACCATACTCTAGTTTCTGCTTTCCGGGGAGCTTGCAGGAGCCCTTCATAAAACAGGGGCCAAAGTCAAAGAGAGTGCTGGGAAACGGGACTCACCACCCCTGGGTATCCGGCTGCACGCTGAATCAGATAATAGGAAGGAATTTTGTAGATTTTCCTGGATTTGGTACATTTAGTGATAGAAACACATTTTAAATTTACTGATTCAAGATAAATCCTACCACAGCTCCATCATCCCCAGCTTTCTCATTAGGTAAGAGTGTAGCAGATTGACAGCAAGGTGGCATGTGTGATCTGATAATTATTGTGTCCTAACATAAGCATCTCCGTTCTAGAAAGAGTGAGATACTTAAGTATGTAAGGAGCTGTGTATCTATTTTACAAGTGAGGTACATACTTAAGTATGTGAGAATCTGTGTGTCTGTCTGTTACGTGCAAGTAACATTCTGACATTAATTTCGAATTCTAGAAAACTGCTAAACTTTAATAATGTTGCTTCTGACCCATCCCTTCAAAACTGAATAATGGCAAGATTAAAACTTCAGTGGAATAATCTCCAGTAGGAAACCTGTTAAGTGGGTCTGCTGAAGGACTTAACGCTTACTTTAAGACCTTAGGTGTGATACATTAACTGAAATAACATGTGCAAAAATAATATAGTTTTGGATGGAAGAAAATATGAAAATACAGTTATTGGGTACAACATACTGAGGGAAAATCTGAAGAGAGAAATTAAACTTTCTAAGTTAGTAACTCCAAGGAAAAGAATGCAACTGGGTCAATGACAGTTATCAGCAGATTGTCAGTACTTCTCCTTCATGACTTAAGTTTGAGGATACAATTTTGTAATTCTTCAAAATACTTACCTTTAGAGTTGGATTCCACAAAAGATGGAAAGCCCTCTATAAAACAAATCAGAATATGAGATATTTTCAAAGTTTTCCACCATGGTGGCAGTATCAATCACAAAGATATATTTGGAGCATTCTTGTAAAATGCAATTTTATAAAATGATAATCTTTCCTAGTACAGGGTAATGTATTCTAAATGGATATTAAATCTTTTGAAAAAATACATTATTCTGCATTTATAATCTTTTAATGCAAATATGACTCACTAATACTATTGTTAAAGTATTCTACAATTCCAAGGAAAAAATTAAGGCTGATTTTTGTAATGCTATTCCATTTTAATGGTTTACTTGGTACTGTCTTCTTAATATGAATTAAGAATTAATGTGAACAAAAGAATTCAGTTCGCTTCTAATTGCTTAGCAGGTGAGCTTGTTGGATTATTCCAACAAAGCATACTGGGAAACATCATTGATTCAACACATTTGACCATTTGTAGTTGTTATGTATTGAGGTAAGAGCCACAGGGCAACACTGATGAACTGTAAAATGAGGCTCCCATCAAACCATTCACTGTGTTGTAGGAGAGTAAGATGTTTACAAACAACAAAAATGTACTGTCACTGAAGAAAAAACATAAAGTAAGATCTGTGAGGACAGAGATTACTTACATCCTGCTTTCTGTTGAGTCTTATGCACCATGAAGATAATTTTGGCACTTAGTATGTATTCCTGAAAAATAAAAAGGTAACATTTGCCTTGTTCTTGAAAAATATAATGGTATGTGCAAGAAATGATAATAGGGGCTTCCCTAGTGGTTCAGGAAGTAAAGAATCTGCCTGCAATGCAGGAGACAAGGGTTCAATCCCTGGGTCAGGAAGATTTCCTGGAGAAGAGAATGGCAACCAACTCCAATATTCTTGCCTGGAGAATTCCATGGACAGAGGAGCCTGGAGGGCTACAGTCCATGGAGTCGCAAAGAGTCAGACACAACTCAGTGACTAATACACACACACACAAGACATGATAAAACACATTTGTAAAAATCAGAATTATATTTGTGGGTTTTTTTTTTCACTAATTCAGTTCTTTTCCAGCTGTTGATAAATGGCATAGCATGATTGCAAACTTTCCTCTCCACATTTCCCTGTCGTTGTGAACCAGGAAATCATCAATCGGCCTAAGGGTACTGCAGGCCCAGTAGGAAGTACACTGAATCGTGGTTCACTCACCCAGTGACTGTTGTTTCTTTCAAAGGAGTCACTTTGAAACACACATGGCTCAATTGTGCTACCATCACTCAATATATGCTTGAAACTCTTCTTTGTAAATTACCTTCAGAATCTGCATGAGTTGCTTTCAAACATCTTCATCCTCCTCTGTGTTCACAAAAGATTAGAAATGAGAATGACCTCAGACCTCTCAACAGGAAAAAATGGAAAATAAAAAATGGTAGAGCAAGGGCTGCACAATTTTGAAGAAATTGTCTTATGAGACATATTTACCCTCTGCATTACAGATTTCTTTATTTAATCTTTACAATGATTATGAAATATGTTAGCTCTTAGGGGGGCAAATTGAGAATAAATCCCTGTCTCTTCCTCCACCTCAAATCACTATTAGTATGTCAGAAAATGCCCTTTTCCTTAGAGCCATAGAATCAGGATTCAGAAAAGAAAAAAAAAAAAAAAAAGCTTGGTTTATAAAAGAAGGCAATGGTGAGAAGAAATCTACTCTGGTTAGGAACAGTATATTAACTTGTAACAACGAATGATGCATTAGACACGTGTATGTATATGCATAGATTTATACATATGTATATGTTGTATAATAGTAAACTGTTGTAGAATTCAGAGTTAATTCAACAGTTTCTACTTCTGCCTTTATAAACATGCTCTCTGACCTATTGTTACCACTTTTTTGTTTTTTGCATTTGCTTTTACTGAGATATAACTGACATATAACATTGTGTAAGTTTAAAGTGTACCAGATGTTTACTCAAAACATTTGTGCATTGTGATATGATGTCCACTGTGGCACCGGTGACCCCTCTGTTGTTTCACATAATTATTTCTTTTTGTGATGGGAACAATTATGTTCTAGTCACCAAGCAACTGTGAGGTTTGTAATACAGTATTGTTGGCGTTAATTATCATGCTGTGCATTAGATCTCCAGGGCTCATTTATCTGCTGGTTAAAAATCTACCCTTAACAGCATCTCCCCACTTACCCCAGCTCCCAGCCCCTGGCAACCATCATTCAACTCTCTGTTTTTATGAGTTTGGCTTTTTTTTTTTTTTTTTTTTTTATTCCACAGATAAGTGCTGATGTCATACAGTTTCTGCATTTTTCTGACCCCTCTTAATTTGCATAATGCCCTCAAGGTCCATCCAACCAGGTTGCCACAAATGGCAGGATTTTCTCCTTCTTATGGCTAAAACATATTCCATCGAGTGTGTATATATATGTGCACGCATGCTCAGCTGCTCAGTCATGTCTGACTCTTGCAACCCCAAGGACTGTAGCCCATCAGGCTGCTCCCTGCAGGGAATTTTCCAGGAAGAATACTGCAGGGGGTTACCATTTCCTCCTCTAGGGGATCTTCCCAACCTAGGGATCGAACCCACGTCTCCTGCAGTGGCAGGCAGATTCTTTCTCATTGAGCTACCTGGAAAACCCATGTATACGTCAATACATACACGTGTGAATGTATTTGTATGTATGTGTGTATATACATATTTTGAAAAATGTATCTTCTGTTTCCACTCATCCATTGACAAACATTTAGGTTGTTTCCATATCTTAGCTACTGTGAATAAAGCAGCAATGAACTTGGGAGTGCAGCTGTCTCTTTGATATCCTATTTTCATTTCCTTTGGATATATACTCAGAAGTGGGATTGCTAGATCACGCTGTTGGATGTTCAGTCATGTCCGACTCTTTGTGAACCCATGGACTGCAGCACGCCAGGCCTTCGTGTCCCTCACCGTTTCCCGGAATTTACCTAAGTTCATGTCCATTGAATTGGTGATGCCAGCCAACCAGGGCAACAGAAGAGAAGATGCTGGATCATATGGCAGTCTTATTTTTAATTTATTGAGGAACCTCCATACTGTTTTCCTGCTGCTGCTGCTAAGTCACTTCAGTCATGTCCGACTCTGTGTAACCCCATAGATGGCAGCCCACCAGGCTCTCTCGTCCCTGGGATTCTCCAGGAAAGAACACTGGAGTGGGTTGCCATTTCCCTCTCCAATGCATGCAAGTGAAAAGTGAAAGTGAAGTCACTCAGTCATATCCGATTCCTAGTGATCCCATAAACTGCAGCCTACCAGGCTCCTCCATCCATAGGATTTTCCAGGCAAGAGTACTGGAGTGGGGTGCCACTGTTTTCCTAGTGGTTACCAATTCACATTCCCAGCAACAGTGTACACACTTCCTTTTTCTCTGCATCCTCTCTATACTTATTATCTCTGATATTCTTGATAATAATAGCCTTCTAACATGTTTGAGAATATGTCACTGTAATTTTGATTTGCATTTCCCTAATGTAAGCACAAGCTGGAATCAAGATTGCCGGGAGAAATATCAGTAACCTCAGATATGCAGAGGACACCACCCTTATGGCAGAAAGTGAAGAGGAACTAAAAAGCCTCTTGATGAAAGTAAAAGTGGAGAGTGAAAAAGTTGGCTTAGTGCTCAACATTCAGAAAATGAAGATCATGGCATCAGGTCCCATCACTCCATGGGAAATAGATGGGGAAACAGTGGAAACAGTGTCAGACTTTATTTTGGGGGGCTCCAAAATCACTGCAGATGGTGACCGCAGCCATGAAATTAAAAGACACTTATTCCTTGGAAGAAAAGTTATGACCAACCTAGATAGCATATTCAAAAGCAGAGACGTTACTTTGCCAACTAAGGTCCGTCTAGTCAAGGCTATGGTTTTTCCAGTGGTCGGGTATGGATGTGAGAGTTGGACTGTGAAGAAGGCTGAGCGCTGAAGAATTGATGCTTTTGAACTGTGGTGTTGGAGAAGACTCTTGAGAGTCCCTTGGACTGCAAGGAGATCCAACCAGTCCATCCTGAAGGAGCTCAGCCCTGGGATTTCTTTGGAAGGAGTGATGCTAAAGCTGAAACTCCGGTACTTCGGCCACCTCTTGAGAAGAGTTGACTCACTGGAAAAGACTCTGATGCTGGGAGGGATTGGGGGCAGGAGGAGAAGGGGACAACAGAGGATGAGATGGCTGGATGGCATCACTGACTCAATGGGCGTGAGTCTGAGTGAACTCCGGGAGTTGGTGGTGGATAGGGAGGCCTGGCATGCTGCAATTCATGGTGTCGCAAAGAGTCGGACATACCGAGCAACTGAACTGATATATACTAAACTGTAATATGGTTTCCCTGTGTCAGTGTTTGTGGGAGGTTCTGGTAATATTAAAATAAGAGAGAAATTATAAAGAGAATATACTAAAAAGCATACAGAGTATACATTATATCATAGTATGTGTGCATTTATGTAAAGTTATAATAGATGAATTTCATATATGAAATAAATTGATTACAAAGTAGGGACTATATATATATTTTAAAAATATTTCTATGTTGCCTGAGATCCCCTTCCTGTCTCCCTCATTAGACCTCTATTTATTTTTATTAAAAGAGATTTGTATATGAAACTATTTCTTGGCATTAAAATATTATTTCTTTAATCACTACTTTATTAAAATTACCCTTTGTTGTTGTTCAGGCACTCAGTAATGTCTGACTCCTTGAGAACCCATGGACTGCAGCATGTCAGGCTTCCCTGTCCATCACCAACTCCCCAAGTTTGCTCAAACACATGTTCATCAATTCTGGGACACCATCCAACTATCTCACCCTCTGTCATCCACTTTTCCTCTTACCTTCTGTTGTTCCCACCATCAGAGTCTTTTCCAATGAGTTAGCCCTTCACACCTGGTGGTCAAAGTATTGAAGCTTCAGCTTCAGCCTCAGCCTTCCAATGAATATTTCGGGTTGATTTTCTTTAGGATTGACCAGTTTCATCTCCTCACAGTCCAAGGGATTCTTCTTCAACACCACAGTTTGAAAGTATCGGTTATTTGGTGCTCAGCCTTCTTTATAGTCCAGCTCTTCCATCTGCACATGACTACTGGGAAAACCATAGCTTTGTCTCTATGGACCTTTGTCAGCAGAGTAATGTCTTTGCTTTTCAAGACATTGTCTAGGTTTGAACTCAGAAAACAGAGACTAATTAACTTCTGTGTATAACTGGTGATTTTTCTCATTACCACTAAACAGCTAACATAGCTTTCCAGCTCCTACCTGATATTTTGAGAAATCTCTCAAAATATTATTCTGTGATTTTCCTATTTTCAGTATAAGAAAAACAGATTTAGTATATAGAAGTGATACTGGCAAAAATACTGGCCAAATTTATTGATTATTATGTTTCATAATGATTTAAGATTAGCCAGTATTTTGACCTAACTTTCCATAAAAATAACATTCAAATATTAGTGTCAGAGACAAAACATGAGCCTCAATGGATGAAACACGTGGCTCAGAATCCTCTCTCTTAAGCTCTCTGGTTCACAGTACAAAACCTGAGATTAAAGTTAATTTTTTACTTCTTACAACACATATCACATATTTAAATCTTAAACGGTAAGGACCACCCCCTCAAATTAGAGTTTAATAAATTTGCCAAACAGATTTAAATGTATGTCTCTTTCATGGAATTTGTCCATTTTGAAATAGTAATGGTCACTTTTATAACTTCTCTACATTTAATTTTCCTCCAAGAAAATATCCATTAATTAGAAGCAAATGCCTAAATTTTCCTTATATGTGATATATTTTACATGCAATAAATAAATTATTCTGTTTTGTGAGGAATAAAGAAGTGTGGATTCAAAAAAGTTTAACACAGAAATTATTTTAGCTTAGAGATAACCTTAGAAATATACCTAAGCCTTGACCATTACTTCACAACCATTTATGTCTGTCATAGTATGTACAAATTGGGGTGGGGCACAATGATTTACCTTCTTAATATATAGGCAACATAACAAAATGAACTTACAGTAAATACTTTCAAGAAAACTTCAAGGTTTTCTGTGTTTTGTTTTGAAGTTCAATAAAAATTTTAAGGTAAGTTAATAATATAATAATTAGGAACATCTAGAAACTCGTAACATATTAAGGTTGTCTAGACTAATCTTATACCAGTGGAGGGCTGTTTTAAAATTTTAAAAGTACATCAAAACAGAAGTTGTCCCATTAATACATTAAAAATTCATTTTAATATGTGAAATTCTTATTTACAGTCAGTATATGAACCTATATAATTTTTTATTCTAAAACTTACCTTTATATTCTGCACCCAATCTCAACATTAAACGCATAGGAAAAACCTTTGCCCAGGGAATCTCTAGCTTCTGGATAAGAATTCCACAAAGAAAAGGATTACTTGGTAATAGGAGATCATCAAGTTTCTGAAAAGTAGGTGTAATAAATAAAAATCCTCCATGATCCTTGCTGCTGAGAAAACTCTCAGTAAAGGTAATACTGTCCAAGTTTTCTATGTACTTTCCTAGAAATAAAATCATTAATAAAAAGACTTTAAATTGTTTTCAAGTGGCATTCTGAGTCTGAATGTCCCAATATAAACTTTCTTAAAGAAAAGCAATATATTTTCTTTATTTTCACTCTTGAAGAAGCATTAAATACTTTGTGTGCACAAAGTTCAATTATTTCTGAGGACTGGAAATTGTGAACAAAAATTTGAGAATGTTTCTAACCATAGGTGTTTTTAAAGTTTTCTCCTTACTTCAAGGTCAAGTGAAAGTCATCATGTTCCCCAAATCTTATACAGCCTTTCCATGGTTTTAGTTACCTCTGGTCAACTGTGGTCCAAAAATATTAACTGGAAAATTACATAAATCTCTTGCTATACTGCTCTATCCCACTGGGATGTGAACCACACCTTGGGTCATCGGCCCAGCATGTTCACACTGTATATGCTACAGGCCACTAGTCATTCCCCAGTAGTCTCCGTTATTAGATCAATATTTACAGTCACTGTGCTTGTGTTCAGGTAACACTTATTTTTCTTAATATTGGCCCCAAGGCACAAGAGAAGTGATGTTGGCAATTGGGATGTTCTCTTACTCTGCCTAATTTATAAATTAAACTTCATCATAGGTATGTATAAATAAACAGCATGTGTGTGGTGTGTGTGTGGCTTTCCCAGTAGCTCAGCTGTTAAAGAATCTGCCTGCAGTGCAGGAGATCTGGTTGGATTCCTGGGTCAGGAAGCCCTCCTACTAAGGGACAGGATAGGCTACCCACTCCAGTATTCTTGGACGTCTCTGGTGGCTCAGACAGTAAAAAATCCGCCTGCAATACAGAAGACCTGAGTTCCATCCCTGGGTTGGGAAGATCCACTGGAGGAAGGCATCACAACCCACTCTAGTATTCTTGCTTAGACAATCTCCATGGACAGAGGAGCCTGGTAGGCTGCAGTCCATGGGGTCGTAAAGAGTTGGACACGACTGAGCAACTAAGCACAGCACACACACATATATATATATTTACAATATATATACATATATGCTATTTTTCATATAATATATATATACTACAGAAAAATAGTACAATAGGGTTTGGTACCATTTCCAGTTTTAGGCAGCCACTGGGGTCTTGGAACTTATCCCCTGCAGATAAAGGGGGACTACTGTGTAGACACATAAAAAAGATCAAGAAAGTAAATATATTTTACCTTTAAAAAAAAAAAACACAATAAAGACACTAGTTACATAAAATGCTAGATTTAAGGAGACTGAAAAGGATGACTAAGCTCTTTTAAGTAATCAGTAATCTCTTCATAAAATAAACCTTTAGTACAGTTAGCACTGCTAAAAGCAAAAATGCCCCTCATTCATCCATCCCCTGGTCTGAACAGTTAAAAATAAAATACTGTACCTTTCAGAGCATCCTTATAAATGGTGATAAACAGTCTGAAGATGTCCTTAGGAATAGTATCTTCATTTGGCAGACATAACAATAGAATAATAATTTCTGCCTGTCCCAAGGCATGCAATCCATTGGTTGAGAAGTACCAGTATTTGTCTGAGGAATCTTAAGTGACAAGAGCATACAACTATAAATGTCAACTTCTAATTGTCCTTTGCATGAAGCACAACTTTTAAAACTCCTATTTCCCCAATGTTCTCACAAAACTTAAACTGAATTGTGTAAGATGACTTGTGTAAGATTACTTCAATAGTTTTGGCCTCAGGTCAAATAACAGGGAGGGAACATAGCCCCGCCTATCAACAGAAAATTGGATTAAAGATTTACTGAGCATGGCCCCACCCTCAGAACAAGATCCAGCTTCCCCCTCAGTCAGTCTCTCCCATCAGGAAGCTGGCATAAACCTCTTAACATTCTCCACCAGAGCCAGATAGAATGAAAACCACAATCACAGAAAATTAACCAATCTGATCACATGGACAATAGCCTTGTCTACCTCAATGAAACTATGAGCCATGCCCTCTAGGGCCGCCCAAGACGGACAGGTCATGGTGGAGATGTCTGACAAAATGTGGTCCACCAGAACTCCCCTGGTCAGTAGGTGCCCAATACACTACTGGAGATCAGCAGAGAAATAACTCCAGAAAAAAAAGGAGACAGAGCCAAAGCAAAAGCAACATCCAGTTGTAGATGTGACTGGTATTAGAAGTAAAGTCCTATGCTATAAAGGGCAATATTGCAAGGAACCTGGAATGTTAGGTCCATGAATCAAGGCAAACTGGAAGCGGTCAAACAGGAGCTTGCAAGAGTGAACATTGACATTTTAGTAATCAGTGAACTGAAGTGGACTGGAATGGGTGAATTTAACTTAATGACCATTACATCTACTACTGTGGGCAAGAATCCCTTAGAAGAAAAGGAGTAGTCATCATAGTCAACAAAAGAATCCAAAATGCAGTACTTGGATGCAATCTCAGAAATGACAGAACGATCTCTGTTTGTTTTCAAGGCAAACCATTCAATATCCTAGTAATCCAGTTCTATGAAAACCTACAAGACCTTCTAGAACTAATAGCCATAAAAAATGTCCTTTTCATTAGAGGGGACTGGAATGCAAAGTAGGAAGTTAAGAAACACCTGGAGTAACAGGCAAATTTGGCCTTGGAGGACAGAATGAAGCAAAGCACAGATTTAAGAGTTTTGCCCAAGAGAACACACTGGTCTAGCAAACACCCTCTTCCAACAACACAAGAGATGACTCTACACATGGACATCACCAGATGGTCAACACTGAAATCAGATTGATTATATTCTTTGCAGCTAAAGATGGAGAAGCTCTACACAGTCAGCAAAAATAAGACTGGGAGCTGACTATGGCTCAGATCATGAACTCCTTATTGCCAAACTGAAGAAATCAGGGAAAATCACTAGACCATTCAGGTATGACCTAAATCAAATCCCTTATGATTATACAGTGGAAGTGACAAACAGATTCAAAGGATTAGATCTGACAGACAGAGTGCCTGAAGAACTATGGATGGAGGTTTGTGACATTGTACAGGAGGCAGTGAGAAAGACAATCCCCAAGAAAAAGAAATGCAAAAAGGCAAACTGGTTGTCTGAGGAGGACTTACAAGTACCTGAGAAGAGAAGAGAAGCAAAAGGCAAAGAAGAAAAGGAAAGATATACTCATCTGAATGAAGAGTTCCAAACAACAGCAAGGAGAGATAAGAAAGCCTTCCTCAGTGATCAGTGCAAAGAAATACAGGAAAACAATAGAACAGGAGATAAAATCAGAGATACCAAGGGAACATTTCATGAAAAGATGGGTTCAATAAAGGACAGAAATGGTATGGATCCAACAGAAGCAGAAGATATTAAGAGGTGGCGAGAATACATAGACGAACTATACCAAAAAGATCTTCACTACCCAGATATGGTGAGATATGGTGTGATCACTCACTTAGAGCCAGATATCCTGGAATGCGAAGTCATGTGGGCCTGAGGAAGCATCACTATGAACAAAGCTAGTGGAGGTGATGAAATTCCAGTTGAGCTATTTCAAACCCTGAAAGATGATGCTGTGAAAGCGCTGCACTCAATATGCCAGCAAATTTGGAAAACTCAGCAGCGGCCACAGGACTGGAAAAGGTTAGTTTTCACTCCAATCCCAAAGAAATGCAACGCCGAAGAATGCTTAAACTACCACATGATTGCACTCATCTCACAGACTAACAAAGTAATGCTCAAAATTCTCCAAGCCAGTGCTCAACAGTACATGAACTGTGAACTTCCAGATGTTCAAGCTGATTTTAGAAAAGGCAGAGGAACCAGAGATCAAATTGCCAACATCTGCTGGATCACTGAAAAAGCAGGAGAGTTCCAAAAAAACATCTATTTCTGCTTTATTGACTATGCCAAAGCCTTTGACTGTGTGGATCACAACAAATTGTGGAAAATTCTGAAAGAGATGGGAATACCAGACCACCCAACCTGCCTCCTGGGAAATCTGTAGGCAGGTCAAGAAGCAACAGTTAGAACTGGACATGGAACAATAGACTGGTTCCAAATCGGGAAAGGAGTACATCAAGGCTGTATATTGTCACCCTGCTCACTTAATTTATATGCAGAGTACATCATGCAAAATGCTGGGCTAGAAGAAGCACAAGCTGGAATCAAGATTGCTGGGAGAAATATCAATAACCTCAGATACACAGATGACACCACCCTTATAGCAGAAAGTGAAGAGGAGAGTGAAAAAGTTGGCTTAAAACTCAACATTCAGAAAACTAAGATCATGGCATCTCATCCCATCACTTCATGGCAAATAGATGGGAAAACAATAGCAACAGTGACAGACTTTCTTTTTTTGGGCTCCAAAATCACTGCAAACGGTAACTGCAGCCATGAAATTAAAAGACGTTTGCTCCTTGGAAGAAAAGTTATGACCAAACTAGACAGCATATTAAGAAGCAGAGACATTACTTTGCCGACAAATGTCCATCTAGTCAAAGCTACGGTTTTTCCAGTAGTCATGTATGGAGGTAAGAGCTGGAGTATAAAGAAAGTTGAGCACCAAAGAACTGATGCTTTTGTACTGTGGTGTTGGAGAAGACTCTTGAGAGTCCCTTGGACAGCAAGGAAATCCAACCAGTCCATTCTAAAGGAGATCAGTCCTGATTATTCATTGGAAGAACTGATGCTGAAGTTGAAATTCCAATACTTTGGCCACCTGATGTGAAGAATTTATTCTTTTGAAAAGACCTCGATGCAGGGAAAGACTGATGGTGGGAGGAGAAGGGGATGACAGAGGATGAGATGGTTGGATGGCACCACCGATTCAATGGACATGAGTTTGAGTAGGCTCCGGGAATTGGTGATGGACAGGGAGGCCTGGTGTGTTGCAATTTGTGGGGTCACAAAGAGTCAGACACGACCAAATGACTGAACTGAGTAAAAATCTTTAAACTATAACTTCAAATATCACTGCATGTAAAACTGCAAAATTTATTTATATAACATGTGACTAAAAAAATCAATATCCAATACTGCTTATTTTTTTACAGTTGTCAATCAAAATTTAACCTGACAATGAAATTAATCATTCAGAAATTCTGCTTACCAATTAGGCAAAGAAAAATAAATCGTTACTTACAAAATGCTAACTTGACATTCACAAGTAGATTAGCATTTAAGACAAATGTAACAGGACAAGAACCTTCTCCTTCAAGAAGCAAAATGATCCGTTCATAAGATGGGTGTTCTTCTACTACAGGCACTAAAACATGAAAATAACACATTAATTCAAATAAATATGTCTCCTGTTAAATATGCCTATCACAAAAAAGCCACATTTACAAATCCACCAATGACTTGATCCAGTTAAAAAGCAAAAACACATCTCATGAAATCAATCAACAACCAGGCAACTGTTATATACTAATAATTTTTACTTTTCAATTTATGTGAATATATTAATATTAGAATACATATAAATTCTGATCAATTATATTATATATATAGTCTATGCACAAATATGTTGATTAAACAGCATACTGATGTAATTTCAGCACATTTAAGCTTTTAAGACAGTTTTCTAAAGTGGATTCCAATCTGCCAGCCACTCCAATTATAAATTCTGAAACTTGCAACTATAAAAGTAGTCTAGACCCAAACTGTATATACTGCTTGCTGTGATATGCCTTAGGTCAGTGATAAGTGGCTAAGAAAGAACTTGACAATCAACAGGAAAATATACCAATGGCATGCAAAGAACAGGGCATATGTTATTTTTTTGCCACTACCACTAGGATCATGAAAATAGCTCCTTCTTACAGAACAGAGATCCTAGGCTTCATTCTCCTACACAGAACATAATCATTTCATGTGAGATGCAGCATAATGCCTGGAGTCACATGGATGTATTCTTAGGGAACTATTCCAAGGTGGGAGATAGCCACAGAATCTCCAGCTTACAAAGGTCCTTATAGAACACCTAAATTATCTTCTTTTACAAAGGAAGCTGAGGCCCAAAAGATTAAATTATGCTTCAGGTCAAAGGTATTATGTAGCAGATGAGGAACTAAAATTTCTATTTCTGTCATCCAATCCAATATTCTTTTCTTTAGGCACTATGCATCTTTAAAAAAAATGATACGGAATCAAAACCAATACAAGACTTATGAATTTCTCTGTTGTACCAGACTTTAAATTAGGGACCCAAATACGTGAATCACATTCAAATCAACTCAAGAGGTCAGATATTTTTAGAACTGTTTTTATACAGTAAAACTTTTTGCAAACTAGTGTTCCATGCCATCATACATATTTCAACCACAGTAAGTTTAAAAAAATACATTTCGTATATCAGACACAAAATTCATCAATATATTCTTCTTTAAAACAACAACAAACTCTTTTTAAAATTTAAATAACGGCTATCCTACCTGATCCCTTTTCTCCAGATGTAACCAGAAGAGGAGGCAAGCTGTCCTCATCATCAGGTAGAAGACTAATCTTATTGCAAACATTATTATCAATACTACATAATAACCTATAATCTGAAATACAAGCAATCGGTAAACTGCTATTAACCAAAACATGAGTAGGACCTGATGGTTCCTCAGTTTCTGCAAAAACATCATCATCTAGTGTAAAAGGAGCAGATGCAGGCAGCCCTTCAGTTCCTGTGTTTGGAGGCAGTTTTTCCACAGGTGGAACTTGAGAAGTAGGACTCTGAATTATCTCATTTCTTGTATCTTCTATCTCACTGTTTGGTTTTTCCAGTGGAGGAGAATGGGCATGATCCACTGTGTTTACCATCTGTGAAATATGGAGGAAAAAGCCCAAATCAGTTCAGGGTCTCTGATCAAATGTGAAATATTGATTGTAGACAATCAAAGATATCTTTTGAAAAAGAACAAATAAAATCAAAATGGGCTCAGATATTCTTTAGAAGCCAAATTTCCCAAGAAACAGTACCATCTTGCTTCTAAATTCAAGTACACAGGTTTAGCTTTACTATATGCTCAGCAAAGTATGACTGTAATTTTATAGGCTGGAAAAAGGAGGCAAGGAGAACTTCAGGATCCTATTCCATACTACAAAGTGAGCATGTTTATTAGTTTAATCCAAGGCACTCCTCCTCCTAATAGACAAAAAAGCCTGGCTGGGAGGTGGTAAGGGAGAGGAAAAGAGAAAGCAGAGAGGGGAGTGGTTAGGAAGCAAAATGGCAGATATATTCCACAACAGTAGCCATCTGGAATAAACTATACATCAAATCTGCTTCAATTAAGCCCCCTCCGCCCCTTTTTTTTAAGACTGGCCAAACCTGAGTCAATAGAGAACTATTTAAAAACTCAAGTATGGAGAAGAAAATGGCAATCCACTCCAGCACTCTTGCCTGGAAAATCCCATGGACGGAGTTCGTGGGGTTGCAAAGAGTCGGACACGACTGAGCAACTTTCCCTATTGACTGGCAAATAAATATCTTCTTAAAAAAAAAAAAAGAACTCAAGTAATATTAGCCTCTGTAAAAATTCCATTTTGTTAAAATATTGATTGAGGTTAGGGTGCTAGCTAAGGAACATACTTTTGGTAATTACAGCTCCTTGTAAAACCTAGCTCATGAACTCTTACTGACAAACAATGTAAATTTATATGGTATGGGAACTTGAAGAGAGGATACATGTGCATCTTGTCTAATGTACGCACCCTGGATAAACCAGGTAACTGGCTCAGAGGAGGTGCTCAATAAATCTCTGTTTAATGAATAAACAAGATTTCTACTTCATATGTTCATACCTGCTTTTGTAAGTATATTACTATTTTACAATTAAGAGTTCTTAGTGGGTTTGGATTCTATGTCTTCTATTTAACACCCAGTACATCTGTATAAATATAAACATATATACTACCATCAGATACTTCACTGAATGTTTGAAAATCATTAAACAAATTAGTCTAAATTGCCTTACTAAATCTCAGTTCTATTTCCCCATACTAGTGGTTCTCAAATGTGGTCCAGGGATCTCAACACCCTTTCAGGAAGTCAGTGAGGTCCCACGATTTTCTTCATTTAATTTAATTAAAACAACGTATCACAACAGACTGAATTTAGAAGTAGATTTAAGAATCTATCTTCTATTAAGCCAGATGTTAAAGAAATTCACACAAAATATAAAACAATGTTATTCCTCTCACTAAACTTTAATTTTGAAAACTTTTCATAAAAATATTATTTCTATTAATGTTTGTTTTTAATTAATTTAAAATTTTTGTCAGTAT
>SJYC01099771.1:0-16408 GCA_006408675.1 Madoqua kirkii
ATCAATTCAGTAATTATCAATAAACATAACCCACAAAACCTATAGTTCTTTTGAGTTCTCAATAATTTTTAAGAGCATAAAGGAGTCCTGAGATTAAAAAAAAAAATTCAAGAATCACTGCCTTAAACTGACATTAAAAAATACAATCTAAAATATATTCACTACATCATATGTTTCTCATTTAGTGAAGCTCAAAGCATTTTTTAACAAGTACTCTAGTAAATCAGGGGCTTCCCTGGTGCCTCAGTGATAAAATATCCGCCTACCAACACAGAAGGTGCAGGTTCAACCCCTGGGTCAGGCACATCCCCTGGAGATAAAAACGGCAACCCACTCCAGTATTCTTGCCTGGGAAATCCCATGGACTGAGGAGTCTGGCAGGCGATAGTCTATGGGGTCACCAAAGAGTCAGATATGACTTAGCAACTAAATGACTTTAATAATCATGCAAGAATTACCTATAAAATAAAATTTTACTAAATTAACAAGTCATTCTTTAGATTCCTTACCAATGGCATATCGGGTAAGAGAGGACTAAAGTCTTCAGAACATCTTTTACTTCCAGATGATAATTTTGTTGTATCTGCAACTTCACCATTGGGCAATATACCATCTGCAAACCATACTCTCTTCTGTTCTTTGGAACATAATCCTAGAATCAGTTTGAAAAAGTAAAGCATTTTAATTTGATATTGCAATGAGTTAATATTAAATAGGTCAGGAAAAGTTTTCAAAAGCTTTTTCTAACTATTGGCAAGCCCTGCGTTTCAAGGATTCAAGGCCTACAGAAATGGCTTTTTGTGATTCATCTACCCAGAATAGTTTTTTTCCTAATTCCTACAAAGGCAGGTATGGCCCTAGGAATCCTGAAGTCAGAAAAAGAGTAGATAGGAGACGTTATATCTTAAGGACATCGAATGCAGATTTAAAGCCTATATCATTAAGGCTAACTTTATGAGTATGGAGACCAAATAAAATACTCAAAAACAGAGACATTACTTTGCCGACTAAGGTCAGTCTAGTCAAGGCTATGGTTTTTCCAGTAGTCATGTATGGATGTGAGAGTTGGACTGTGAAGAAAGCTGAGCACTGAAGAATTGATGCTTTTGAACTGTGGTGTTGGAGAAGACTCTTGAGAGTCCCTTGGACTGCAAGGAGATCCAACCAGTTCATTCTGAATGAATCAGCCCTGAGATTTCTTTGGAAGGAATGATGCTAAAGCTGAAACTCCAGTACTTTGGCCACCTCATGCGAAGAGTTGACTCATTGGAAGACTTTGATGCTGGGAGGGATTGGGGGCAGGAGGAAAAGGGGACGACCGAAGACGAGATGGCTGGATGGCATCACTGACTCGACGGACACAAAGTCTGGGTGAACTCCAGGAGATGCTGATGGACAGGGAGGCCTGGCGTGCTGCAATTCATGGGGTTGCAAAGAGTCGGACACGACTGAGCAACTGAACTGAACTGAAGGCACAGGGAGGGAAACTGGAATAGATCAGAGCATGGTAAAGAAGCAAAGGGAAACAAGTATGAAGAACAGAAGAAAGAAGCATAAAAAATCTAAAAAAAAAAAAGAAATGGGATCACTTGTGCATTGGAGGTCAATTTCTACTTCTAACAGAAGCACATGTTTGTTCTTATAATGTTGGATATTTACATTTTTAATAAAATTAATTTATATTTCTTAATTAATATTTTCCTCTCAGATTTGGAGGAAATAACTAGATGTCAGCATAAATATCTGTTCTCTTTTGTTAAAAGCATCTATGGAGGAAGGTTATAAAAATTCATACCAGATTTTAGAACATATAAACATCAAAAGGACCAACTTTCCATATCATAATACAAATGACACTGAAAAAAAGATGTGTATAAGAGACAGCAGTACATCTGTATAAATATAAACATATATACTACCATCAGATACTTCACTGAATGTTTGAAAATCATTAAACAAATTAGTCTAAATTGCCTTACTAAATCTCAGTTCTATTTCCCCATACTAGTGGTTCTCAAATGTGGTCCAGGGATCTCAACACCCTTTCAGGAAGTCAGTGAGGTCCCACGATTTTCTTCATTTAATTTAATTAAAACAATAAAAGAAAAAAAAAGGAAGCCTTTTAATTTAATGTAGTCCTATCTGCTTTTTGCTTTTGTTGCTTGTGCTTCTGATAGCACACCTAAAATTTCATTACCAAGACCAATGTCAAGGAACTTCTTTCCTATATTTTCTACTAAGACTTTTATTATGTCAGGTCTTATATTTACTCTTTAATTCAGGTTAATTTTGTAACTGTAAAGTGGGGTCCAATTGCATTTTTCTGCCTTAAATTATTCAGTTTTCCCAAGACCATTTTTTGAGGAGATTGTCCTTTTCCCATAGAGTGTTCTTGGCTCCTCTGTCAAATATTAGTTGACCATAAAAGCAAGGGGTTATTTCTGGGCTGTATCCCACTCCATCAGTCTGGTGCCTAGTTTTTTTAAATACCAGTACCATACATTTGAGTTACTATAGTTTGAAGTCAGGAAGTGTGATGCTTTCAGCTTTGTTATTCTTTCTTTGATTGCTTTGACTGTTGAGGGTCCTTTGTGGTTCTGTACATATTTTAAGATTGTTCATTTCTTTTCTGTGAATAACGCAATTGGGATTTTGATAAGGATTACACTAAATCTATAGACAACTTTGGGAAATATGTTCATTTTAAGAATAATTAGTTTTTTAGATCCATGGTCTACCTTTCCGTTTCTGTGTTGTCTTCCATTTCTTTCATCAAGGCTTGCAATTTTCATTGTACAGATCTTTCACTTCCTTAATAAGATGTATTCCTAAGTACGTTATTGTTTTTGATACTATTGTGAATGGGGTAGTTTTCTTTTTCAGATGTTTGTTAGTGTATAGAGATGCAACTGACTTCTGTATGTTGATTTAATATCCTGCAGCCTTGCTGAATTCATTGGTTCATTCCAACAGTTTTTTTGGTTGGTCTATAGCATTTTCTACCCCACTCCAGTACTCTTGCCTGGAGAATCCCATGGACGGAGGAGCCTGATGGGCTGCAGTCCATGGGGTCGCTAAGAGTCGGGCACGACTGAGTGACTTCACTTTCACTTTTCACTTTCATGCATTGGAGAAGGAAATGGCAACCCACTCCAGTGTTCTTGCCTGGAGAGTCCCAGGGACAGTGGGCCCCTGTCTAGGGGTCGCACAGAGTCAGACATGACTGAAGTGACTCAGCAGCAGCAGCAGCAGCAGCATAGCATTTTCTATATATAAGATCGCATCATCTGCAAATGCAGACACTGTTACTTCTTCCTTTCTGATCTGGATGCCTTTTGTCTGGACTAACGCTCTAGCCAGAGCTTTCAGCATTGTGATGAATAGCAGTGGTGAGAGTGGGCACCGTTGTCCTGTCCCTGATCTTAGTGGGACAGCTTTTAGTTTTTTACCCTTGAGTATAATATTAGCTGTGAGTTTGTCACATATGGCCTTTATTAAGCTATGTTCATTCTAAACCATATTTGCTGAGGATTTTTATCATGAAAAGATGCTATTTTTGGACAAGTGCTTTTTCTGCAGTTATTAAGATGATTGCATGATTTTTCTTTTTCATTCTATTAATGTTGTTATCACATTTATTGATTTGCCCACGTTGAACCATCCTTGCATCTCAGGGATAAATTCCATTTGACCATGGTGTATAATCTTTTAAATATGTTGTTGAATTTGGTTTGCTAATACTTTGTAGATATTTTCTGCCTATCTATTCATCAGGGATATCAGTCTAGTTTTATTTGCTTGTAGTGTCCTTGTCTGGCTTTGGTGTCAGAGTAATGCTAACACCATTTTGGCCTTGTAAAATGAGCTTAAAAGTTTTCCCTCTTCTTCAGTTTTTAGGAAGAGTTTGGGAAGCATTGGCATTGATTCCTCATTAAATATTTGGTGGAATCTGACAGTAAAGTCATTTGGCCCTGGACTTTTCTGTATTGGAAGGTTTTAATTTCTGATTCAACCTCCATACTAGTAACTGGTCTTTTCAACTTTCTGTTTTTTCCTGATTCGGTCTTGGTAGATTGTACATTCCAAGAAATGTATCTATTTATACACTAATGAATTTGTTGATGTATGATTGTTTAATAGTAGTCTCTCATGATCCCTCATGATCCTGTAGTATGTTTTAGTGTCTCTTCTTTTACTTCTGATTTAATGAATTTGAGCCTTTTCTCTCTTTTTGTCTTAGCTGACTTATCTAAAGATTTGTTAATTTTATCTTTAAAAAAAAACTCTTAAGTTTTTTATATTTTTCTATTGTTTTTCTGGTTTCTATTTATTTTCTTTCTCATCTTGTTATTTTCTTCCTTCTGCTAACTTAGGGTTGAGTTTATTCTTTTTCTAGTTCTTTGAGGTATAAAATTAATCTGTTTATTTGAGATATTTCTACTTTCTTAATATATGCATTGATTGCTATAAAATTTCCTGTCAGAAATGTTTTTTGTCTTGCAGCATCCCATCAATTTTAATACATTGTTTCCATTTTCATTTGTTTCAAGATTTTTTAAACTTTAATCTTCTCTTTTTATATTTATGTTTATGTAATTACTTACCTCTTTTTGTATTATATATTTATTCCCAGATTTTAGTAGCCATAACTATTTTTAATACTGTTTTCATTTAACCTTTATGAAGTGAATGAGTGAGTGAAGTCACTCAGTCGTGTCCAACTCTTTGTGACCCCATGGACTGTAGTTTACCATGCTCCTCCCTCCATGGGATTCTCCAGGCAAGAGTACTGGAGTGGGTTGCCATTTCTTTCTCCAGGGGATCTTCCTGACCCAGGGATCAAACCTGGATCTCCCACAGTCCAGGCAGATGCTTTAACCTCTGAGCCACAGGGAAGCCCTTTATACTGTAGCTTATTTGTTAACACACCATCCTATTACAGAATTAGCATTTCCTAAGTCTGACTACACATTTAGTTTTACCAGTGTGTATACACTTCAATATGTTTTTATGTCCCTGATTAGTGTTTTTTCATTTCAACTTGAAAAGCTTTCAGCATTTCTTGCAAGCTGAGGTGATAAACTCCCTCAGCTTTAGTTTGGGAAAGTCTTTACTTCTCCTCTGTACCAGAAAGTAACTTTGTCAGATAGCATAATCTCAATTAGCACTTTTTTTCTTTTAATACTTTGAATGTTGTTCCACTGTCTCCTGGTCTTTGAGGTATCTGCTGAGAAATCCACTGATTGCCCAGTGGGTTCTCTGTAGATGACAATTTTTTTTTCCCCTAGATGTTTTTAGCATTTCCTTTACCTTTAGTTTTGACAGTTTCATTACGACATGTCTTGAAGCAGGTCTTTTTGCACTCAATTAGAGATAGCTGCCATTTTTCAGTGAGCTAATGATGAAGATTATGATTGTTCTCAATCTAAAAAATTAATCTCTGTTCCAAAAACCTAAACAATTTAATTAAATGTATGTTTAACTGAAGGATAATTGCTTTACAGTGTTGTGTTGTTTTCTGCCAAATGTCAACATGAATCAGCCACAGGTAGACCCGTGTCGTCTGCCTCTTGAACCTCCTCCCCAACCCACCCCTCTAGGTTGTTACAGAATCCTGGCTTGAGTGCCCTGAGTCATACAGCAAATCCCCACTGGCTATCTATTTACATATGCTAATGTGCGTTTCCACATTACTCTCCGCATGAATCTCACCCTCTCTTTCCTTCACCCCCCACCCCCTTATCATAAGTCTGTTCTCAATGTGTCTCCATCGTTGCCCTTCAATTAGGTTCATCAGTACCATCTCTCTAGATTCCATATATATGCATTATTATACAATATTTGTTTCTCTCTAATCCTTGGAAGAAAAGTTATGACCAACCTAGATAGCATATTCAAAAGCAGAGACATTACTTTGCCGACTAAGGTCCGTCTAGTCAAGGCTATGGTTTTTCCAGTGGTCATGTAGGGATGTAAGAGTTGGACTGTGAAGAAGGCTGAGCGCCGAAGAATTGATGCTTTTGAACTGTGGTGTTGGAGAAGACTCATGAGAGTCCCTTGGACTGCAAGGAGATCCAACCAGTCCATTCTGAAGGAGATCAGCCCTGGGATTTCTTTGGAAGGAATGATGCTAAAGCTGAAACTCTAGTACTTTGCCCACCTCATGCAAAGAGTTGACTCATTGGAAAAGTCTCTGATGCAAGGAGGGTATGGGGGCAGGAGGAGAAGGGGACAACCAAGGATGAGATGGCTGGATGGTATCACTGACCTGATGGACGTGAGTCTGAGTAAACTCCAGGAGTTGTTGATGGACAGAGAGTCCTGGCGTGCTGCGATTCATGGGGTCGCAAAGAGTCAGACATGACTGAGTGACTGAACTGGACTGAACTGAACTTCACTCTGTAGACTCTAGGTTCATCCACATCATTAGAACTGACTAATATGCATTCCTTTTTATGGCTTAGTAATATCCCATGGTATATATATATATATATGCTACAACTTCTTTATCCATTCACATATTGATGGACATCTAGGTTGCTTCCATGTCTTAGCTATTATAAATAGTGATGCAATAAACATTGGGGTGCATGTATCCTTTTCAATTATGGTTTCCTCAGGGTATATGACTTCCCTGGTGGCTCAGATGGTAAAGCGTCTGCCTGCAATGCAGGAGACCTGGGTTCGAGTCCTGGGTTGGGAAGATGTCCTGGAGAAGGAAATGGCAATCCACTCTAGCACTCTTGCCTGGAAAATCCCATGGATGGAGGAGCCTGATAGGCTACACCCCATGGGGTCGCACAGAGTCGGACACGACTGAGCGACTTCACTTCACTTCACTTCAGGGTATATGCCTAGTAGTGGGATTGCTGGGTCATATGGTAGTTTTATTGCTAGTTTTTTAAGCAATCTCCATATTGTCTTCCATAGTGGATATATCAATTTACATTCTCACCAACAGTGCAAGAGACTCCCTTTTCTCCATACCCTCTCCAGCATTTATTGTTTGTAGATTTTTTGATGATGCCCATTCTGATCAGTATGAGGTGATATATCATTGTATTTTTGATTTGCATTTTTCTAATAATGAGTGATGTTGAGCATATTTTCATGTATTTATTAACATCTGTACAAACATCTTATTATTATATACTACCATTCCCCAAACTCTTCCAATTTATGATCCTATTATGCTGCTCTTATCCTTAGACTTGCTGAGGTAATTATCAGAATTTTGAAATTATATCACTAAGGCTTTCATAACATTTAAGAAAGAATGCCAGAAGGATAACATAAGTAGAATGAAAATGAAAAGATTTCTCTTTAAAAGTCCCAATATTCCAAACTAAATACTACTCATAAAATAATATTTCAGAATATATGAATAACATAAATTATCTGGTGACTTCTTAGGCTGAGCAACTTAAACCATGCCCCCATTTCTGTTTCATAATACAAGAACAATTTTGTTTTCCAGGGCTAAGTAATTTAAATGGCAGCTATCATAAAACTGTTATTTGTTAGTTTAATAAATGGTTATCTTACTCGGCACTCCACATATTTCAAACTGAAAACAGCCCTCTGGGGCACTCTCTGGTGGTCCAGTGTGGCTAAGACTCCACATTTCACTGCAAGGGACAGTGGTCGGGAACTAAGATCCCACATGTAGCACGGCATGGTCAAAAAAGAAAGAAAATAGCCCTGTGGCCAAATAAGAACATATGTAACTTTCAGAAAAATGATTACACAGGAATATTTTCTCATAGCTCTAAAGTAATTCTCATATATGTTTTTAACTTATCTAATGTACAAAGATAATTCTTTCTGATAATATTGTTGGTCTTGGTTTTATGACCATCCTAGATCTCCAAGCCTCAGATATTCAGTATCCCTGTAGCCTTCACAGAGTCATAGAGTCAGTATTCAAAAAAAAGAACAAAAAAATCTTGGTTTATAAAAGAAGGCAGAGGTAAGAAGAGATCTGGTCTGGTTAGGAAGGGTATGTGAACTTGTAAAAATGAATAATGCACTAGATATGTGTGTGTATATATGTAGTTTATATGTATAGTTTTATACATATATATCAGTTGTATAATAGTAAACCGTCATAGAATAATAAACTATTATAGATAGAGGGTGGAGAAGGCAATGGCACCCCACTCCAGTACTCTTGCCTAGAAAATCCCATGGATGGAGGAGCCTGGTGGGCTGCAGTCCATGGGGTCACTAAGAGTCAGACACGACTGAGCGACTTCACTTTGACTTTTCACTTTCATGCATTGGAGAAGGACATGGCAACCCACTCCAGTGTTCTTGCCTGGAGAATCCCAGGGACGGGGAGCCTGGTGGGCTGCCATCTATGGGGTCACACAGAGTCGGACACGACTGAAGTGACGCAGCAGCAGCAGCAGCATAGATAGAGGGAGCTTGTCTTTTTCTTCATCTCCTATTTTCTTCCCCTATTTTTACTTGATAAAGAGAAGATCTTAAGGCAAGAAGAAAGAACTTTCCATATTTTATGCTACAAAGTTCTAAGGTTTGCCTCAAAAGATGTTTGATATCAGGAACAGAAAGGTGTATAACAGCTATTTTGTTGTGAAGAAATAAAGAGACTTTACTTCATTCTCAGGAAGGCCCTCCCAGGGACCTTGCAATGAGGGAGTCGGGAGCCTGTTTTGCACCTTGGAGATTGGGCGGGGGAGCAGGAGGAGTGCTTTCTTAGGCTGCAAAAGACAAAGGAACCCCTGCAGGAGTTGGAGGAGTGGGAAAGAACTGAGTGAGCAAAGGCCACTCTTGGGGAAAACGAGGAAACACTTTATACCTTTCTGTTCTTTATTCATGCCTGCATGCTCAGCCCCGAGAAGGCAATGGCAACCCACTCCAGTACTCTTGCCTGGAAAGTCCCATGGACAGAGGAGCCTGATGGGCTGTCGTCTATGGGGTCGCACAGAGTCAGACACGACTGAAGCAACTTAGCAGCAGCAGCAGCAGCGTGCTCAGCCACGCGGTCATGTCTGACTCTTTGAGACCCCATGGTCTGTAGCCTGCCAGGCTCCTCTGTCCATGGACTTTTCCAGGCAAGATCCTGTAGTGGCTTGCCATTTCCTTCTCTGGGGATCTTCTCAACCCAGAGATGGAAACCAGGTCCCCTGCAGTGGCAGGCGGATTTTTCAGCACTGTGCCACCTGGGAAGCCCTTGTTCTATATTCTGTGTGTCTCACTTGACTGGTGATAAGAGAGTTTTTTTCCGTTGGTAATGGAGTGTATGTACCTCAGCACTTTTCCAGATGCTGTAGAAAACACGAGCAATGTCTATCTGTCCGTCTGTCTACCTATTGAAGGAAAGATTCAAAGATTATGCCCTGAACTGTCAAATAATAATAGGGAAGAGTATAGAAATTTTTTCTACTTTATCCACTTTTATATTTTTTGAGTCTGAAGAATTAAAACATAAATTATGGGGGGAATCTGTTGCCAATATTCTTTCTCTGATTGTACTTTTTCCTTAGGGGAAGAATCTCAGAAAGATGAAGATTTGGTTTTCAGTCTTTAATTATGTTCATCCATCTTTAGTCAAAGGGTATATAGCAATCAATGTGACTTCCTGGTGGCTGGGTGATAAAAAAAATCCACCTGTCTGGAAATGCAAACTAGTACAGCCACTGTGGAGAACAGTTTAGAGATTCCTTAAAAAACTGGAAATACAACTGCCATACCACCCAGTAATCCCACTGCTAGGCATACACACCGAGGAAACCAGAATTGTACCCCAGTGTTCATCGCAGCACTGTTTACAATAGCCAGGACATGGAAGCGACCTAGATGTCCATCGGCAGATGAATGGGTAAGAAAGCTGTGCTACATATACACAATGGAGTATTACTGAGCCATTAAAAAGAACACATTTGAATCAGTTCTACTGAGGTGGATGAAACTGGAGCCTACTATACAGAGTGAAGTAAGCCAGAAAGAAAAACACCAATATAGTATATTAAAACATATATGGAATTTAGAAAGATGGTAACAATGACCGTATATGCGAGACAGCAAAAGAGACACAGATGTAAAGAACAGACTTTTGGACTCTGTGGGAGAAGGCAACAGTGGGATGATTTGAGAGAATAGCATTGAAACAGGTATATTACCATATGTAAAAATTGATGCATGAAATCAGGGACTCAAAGCTGGTGTACTGGGACAACCCTGAGGGATGGGATAGGGAGGGAGGTGGGAGGGGTGTTCAGGATGGGGAACACATGTACACCCATCTGATTCATGTCAATGTATGGCAAAACCAATACAATATTATAAAGTAATTAGCCTCCAATTATAATAAGTAATTTAGTAGCCACAAGAAAAAAAGAATCCACCTGTTGGAAAGATCCCCTGGAGGAAGAAATGGCAACCTGCTTTAGTATTCTTGCCTGGAGACTCCCATAGACAGAGGAGCTTGGCAGGCCACAGTCCATGGCATCAGAAAATTAAACATGACTGAGCGACTTAGTACACATGCATGTGGATAGCATTCTGCTCAGGAACCTGGAGGGAAAAAAATGTTCAGCTTCAATTTGGAGAGATGAGGCTCTGAACACGAGAAGCAAGTGAGGGAATTTCCTGGTGGAATCAGGGTTCAATCCCTGCTCAGGGAAGATCCTGCAAACCACGCAGTAAAACCAAAAGAAAAAGAAGAGTTGTGAAAATTGACTGAGATAAAGCAAAAGTTATTCACCTGCAGGCAGTAACATTTGTTGAATGACCAGACATGGAAGTGAGGCGATTCCTCACTTAGTCAGATTAGTCAGAGAGAGGAATCAAGAGAACCAGGAGAAAGATGGTCAGGCCACTTGCTATAGACCCACAGTTGACAACTAACTTTCCAGTGTGTCATGTCAACGGAATATTTGACAATTAGCTGTGGGAGAGTCAAAGAGTGATGAGAATAAGCTACAAGGGGATATATCATACAAAATAGGGCACAGAGCCAGTATTTCATCACAACAATAAATGGAGTATTTGCTCAGTCTCATCCCACTCTTTGTGGCCCTATGGAATTGTAGCCCACCAGGCTCCTCTCCCCATGGAGTTTTCCAGGCACGAATACTGAAGTGGGTTGCCATTTCCTCCTACAGGGGGTCTTCCTGACCCAGGGATTGAACCCACGTCTCTTGTGTCTCCTGTATCAGCAGGAGGATTCTTCACCACTAGCGCCACCTGGGGAGCCCTAAATGGAGTAAACCTTTAAAAACTGTGAATCACTGTACAGTACATCTGTAACATATAATATTGTACAACAGTGATACTGCAATTCAGAAAGTAGTCCAAGTCTAATTTAGAAAGATAAAGTCCAGAACTTAAAATACAGTAAAAGAAAAGCTTAGAGAGAGAGAGAGAGAGAGAGAGAGAGAGAGAGAGAGAGAGAGAGAGAGAAAATATGAGTATAAAGAATAAAGTCTAAATTGGAGGCATGTAAAGGACTTAAAAGAAGCTCTTCTCTTCAGAGTCCCAGAGCTTTAACAATGGCAGGAATTTGATCAGCCAATCCCTTTCAATTTACATGTGTCTGTAAATGAGGCTTTGGAGAAGGCAATGGCACCCCACTCCAGTCCTCTTGCCTGGAAAATCCCATGGATGGAGGAGCCTGGTGGGCTGCAGTCCATGGGGTCACTGAGAGTCGGACACGACTGAGCGACTTCACTTTTACTTTTCACTTTCATGCATTGGAGAAGGACATGGCAACCCACTCCAGTGTTCTTGCCTGGAGAATCCCAGGGACGGGGAGCCTGGTGGGCTGCCATCTATGGGGTCACACAGAGTCGGACACGACTGAAGCGACTTAGCAGCAGTAGATGAGGCTTAGAGAAGCTCAAATAGCCAGATAGAGGTAATACAACCAGTTTGCTGAAGTGTAAAGGCTAGTCCTGATCTCTGAACTTGTGACTGTTCACAAGAATTATATCCAGTTACGGTCTTGGTTTTGTCTAAATAAAAATAATATTCACATATGTACCATTTTTTTGAGAGCATAACCATGAAATCCAGAAAATTATACATGGTAATTCAAAGCTTTCTTTGCATGAAATTTCCTGAGGACGGAACTGAATTCCAGAGACTGTCAGCCACCTAGTAAGTTACTCGAGTGCCTCTCTGACTATTTATTTGGATAACATTTGGGTGTTCTGAAGAGCTGAAAATACCTGAAGAGCTGAAGATACCACCAGGGCCTAATCCTTCTTTCTAGGGAGGTTTTCTAGCCGCAGATAGATAAAGATTCTCAAGGTGAGGGCAAGCATTTGAGAGAAACCATTTTTACCTTTCAGGCAATTTTTCATGCAGATTCAAACTGAATCCCCATCACTGGGGAATTCCTCTTTAGTGAAGAGGATTTAGCATCTTTCAGAAACTCTTTTACCGCAGCATCTGAAAATCAGTGACACCATCAAAGCATATTCTCATCTCATACTCAAAGACTTTTGTGAGTTTAGAGAAGTGGCTTTATTTTTGTACACTTAAATAGTTTAGCACATAATATACATGGCAAAGATTGTTTTGTGTTAGCTTTATCAATGTTAGAGTTCAGAAACAATTGTGAAAAAAATGACCTGTTTGTAAAATATTAAAAGATGATGCTTTCCTTCATATTTTTATCAAGCTCTGGGGCATAGTCTTATAATTATGGTTTCATAGTTATGTCAGTCAGTTCAGACACAGAAAACGCAGAGCAATTTGAATAGGTAAACTTTAAGGCAAAATCTAATACATGCATCTGTTCAGTCATTTCTGACTCTTTGCAACCCCATAGACTGTAGCCCGCCAGGCTCCTCTGCCCATGGGATTTTCCAGGCAAGAATACTGGAGTGGGCTGCCATTTCCTCCTTCAGGGGATCTTCCTGACCCAGGGATCGAACCTGCATCTCTTGCGTCTCCTGTACTGGCAGGCATATTCTTTACCACTGCATCATCTGGGAAACCCAGACTCAAAAAATAGAGAATTATTCACTGTAAGAGGAAGCTGAAGAAACAGAGGATTGACTAACGAGGAGTAAAGAGAAAGAGCAGTTACAGGAGGAACCCTGAGGCCTGGGGCTGAGGCACAGAATCAGGAAGGGACAGACCTGGAAGAGGACTTCACCAGGGACCCAGACCTCACGGGACAGGACACAGCCCAGGACGGCAGAAAAGTCCCCTGAGGCCGTGTTCACTGGGGACTGTGGGCACAGCCGCTCGTGGAGGATGTCAGACTGGTGCTGCTGTGCTGTGAGGGGAGGTGCTGAGGGAGGTGCCCACAGGGAAAGTCCATGTGCTGCTGCCCCTTGGCTGCCAGGAGAGCTTGGGGCTGCAGAAACGCACCCTCTGCAGAACCTTCCCAGAGGAACACACAGTGGCCAGAAGAAAAAAATTCCTTCCTCTGAGAGTCTCTCCTGACAAAGCTTGATAGCATGCCCACTGGCAAGGGAGAAATATTTTTAGGGCCCATTGTTACAGAGAAGAAAGTAAGGGGGAAATCAGAGCTTGAAAGGTTGTTGTTGAATCACGACGCCGGGATTCTTGGCCCCCGGAGGAGAAGAATTCAATCCGGGGCCAGAGACGAGGCTTGAATCGCTCAGAGCTTTTATGTAATAAAGTTTTATTAAAGTGTAAAGGAGATAGAGAAAGCTTCTGACATAGGCATCAGAAGGGGGTAGAAAGAGTACCTGCCTGCTAGTCTTAGCAATGAGTTTATGTATTCTTCAACTAATCTAAAGAAGGTCTGGAGGTTGTAAAGACCTCACCAGACCTACTCCCATAATTTACATTTTAAGATAACAGAATTAGCCAGAAGGTTTACTCCAGAGACTGTCCTCAGGCAGAATACATTGTTGTTACATAATCCTAAGGAATGTAGAGAAAAAACGTTTGTCCTTTCCTCCTCCTTGAGAATTCCAGACCCCTCTCTCCTTGGGGACCCCTGGACTTCTTATCAACCTGCCTAGGAAATGGCTCTCTCAAGCTGACAGGCGCTTCCCAGGGGGTTCCATGGTAAAGAAGCCGCAGGAGCTGCAAGTTCAGTCCCTGGGTCAGAAAGATCCCCTGAAGGAGGAAATGGCACCCCACTCCAGCATTCTTGCCTGGAGAATCCCATGGACAGAGGAGCCTGGCAGGCTGTGGCCCATGGGTTTGCAAAGAGTTGGTCACAATTCAGCACCTAAACAACAGTTTGCCACTGTAGGGGGCACACTCTTCAACTTTGATCTGTTGCTCACCTGTTTTATTATTTTCCCTATCATGCTTTATTTCTACTCCCGTCCCCTCCTCCCACCTTGACTGTGGCTCCCATATGGTTGTATGTGTTTTGGAAATATGTATTACCTCTGAAAATGATATGATTTTATGTAGAAATATAGACAGTGACATATCCCTGTTTATAGTGTGCAATTGAATCTTCTATAAATATAAAATAGATTTTTCTTTTGCTCTGTAGAGCTTGTTCGTTCTTGACCTACATGAATGATCTGCACCACAGACATCATCCCCTCTTACTTAATTTAATACTGTTGCAATACCCATCCTTGTTGCCATGCAGTATGCCTGTAGCTGATTTCTGCTGGCTGACACAGGGCACTCCCTGCTTGCATTCTCTAGGACACACTAAACCTTTTCCCTGGAAATGGACAACTGCTGCTGCTGCTGCTGCTAAGTCGTTTCAGTCGTGTCCGACTCTGTGACCCCAGAGACGGCAGCCCACCAGGCTCCCCCGTCCCTGGGATTCTCCAGGCAAGAACACTGGAGTGGGTTGCCATGTCCTTCTCCAATGCATGAAAGTGAAAAGTGAAAGTGAAGTCGCTCAGTCGTGTCCGACTCTCAGCGACCCCATGGACTGCAGTCTACGAGGCTCCTCCGTCCATGGGATTTTCCAGGCAAGAGTACTGGGGTGGGGTGCAATTGCCTTCTCCATATTATTTTCTATAGGACAGTAAAACAATTCTTTTTTTTCCAGTGCAAAGAAATTTCCTGATTGATTTATGAGGCCACCTCTATCATAATATCAAGACCACTTATAAGGATTACCTCTGGGCCTTTGTACCTTTGGCTTACTTTTCTATCCTCATGTTAGCTCCAAACTCTTTTTTTACAGTTATGTTCTAAAGTGTGAGAGGGCAAGTCCCTCACCTTTATTTTTCATTTTCAAAATTATCTTAGCTGTTAAGAGACCTGTGTTCTTCCATGTTGTGCTTATTATTAAGCTGCATCTTTCAGCTTCTAGCCTACCTTTTACAAGTCTCTTTGTGATGCTGAAGCTGGGGTCAACAAATCACATTTCTCCTTTACTGAGCGGCTACCTGTCACCAAAGGATACTGGAGGGCTGGAGAAAAACAAAGGTTTGTTCCTTAACGTCTGCCTTTTGGTTGCTGCCTGTGTTGCCCTAGCCCAACTTCTTCACCCCAACAGCAGCAACTGACTCCAATTTGCGGTGCTTCCTGTTCCCCAAAAGTCAGTCTCAGCACACTGCCTTTGGTTTGCTGGAATCGGCTGGCTGGGCTGAGATCGTCAGCGCTCTGAGCATGAACTGCCCTCCGCCCAACAGTCTGAGTCCCAGCTCCAAGAGACCAGACCTCTAGCCCCGTCCCTTTGTTTCTCCGGCTCTAGAGAAACTCACTGCTTTCTTTTTGCCTCTTAGTTCTGCAATACCTGCTTACAATTTTATATATTATTAATCTACCTCTGCTGTATAACTGGTGTGGTTTTAAATTTCCAACTATATCTTGACTGGACAAATAACAAGTTCAGAATCAATCTGTCAAATTTAGAAAGAAAAACTCCACAATATTTTTATTTCTTTTCTTCCCCCCAAACTTTATAAACTTTTTATTTTGTATTGGGGTATAGCCGATTAACAATGATGTGGTAGTTTGAGATGAACAGCAAAGGGACTCAGCCATACACACACATGCATCCATTCTCCCCCAGACTCCTCTCCCATCCAGGCTGCCACATGACATTGAGAATATTTGTATTTCAATTGCTCTAAATGTGCAGATTAATTTTGAAAGAATTTATTTGGAAATAATATTAAGTTGGCCACATATTAATATGACAGCTCTTCATTTACTCAGATCATCGATATAGTTCAATAGGGTTTTAGAAACTTTATTCATTTAAGACCAGTATGCTCTTTGGGAAAAAAGGAGCAGATTCAGGTTTCGTGGGGCCCAAAGCATATGCTTAACTTAGAGAACTATCTTTTAGAAAAGAAATATAAGATTACACATAAAGAGTTAAGTACACAAGTAAATTGATTTAGAATGAGGACAGAATAAAAATAAATTACACGTTTTTTAAACTTTACAATAGCAGTGATGTAAAAACAAATCCAGAAAGATAACAATGCTTTTATTAACTAACTATATAGCACACCTCTATACATTTTGA
>SJYC01099772.1:0-29801 GCA_006408675.1 Madoqua kirkii
ATAACTAACAAGTCTTAAGACAGACTGAATTGGTGATATTCAACCAGTTTGCTGTTGATGTGTATTATAAATCTTGTGATATATGTAAATTATTTCATGGCAAACTAGCAGAAAATTTAATCTTTTTCAATTTTTTCATATGATTTACTGTTCTATCATTTTCTAACAAGGCTGTATAAAGCCTCTAATCAAGAATGGTTATTTATTTTTTCTCCCCGTAGATCTATCCATCGTAGCTTTATATATTTGATCTATATTATTATGTGCATTAACATGACCTTGGGCAAAATCTTCTGATCTATGTTTTTATCTGTTTATACTGTCCTTTTTTGTTTTCTTCCCCACTAATGGAGGCTAAAATGTTACATGTAGTAAAAGAAATTTAAGTAATTTTTAACAAATATCTGTGCCTTTGCTGTTGACTACTTTTTTTAGTTTTCTTTTTTAATAGAAGTATAACGGCTATACAATACTATTTTAAGTTATAGGTGTACAATATAGTGATTCACAATTTTCAAAGTTATACTCCACTTATTGTTCCTATATAGGTTATATTCACGTTTAACAATACATCCTTGTAGCTTTCTGCATATCTAAGAGTTTGTACCTCTTACCCCTCTACCCTATTTTGCCCCTTCCCAATTCCTTCTCCCTACTGGTAACCACTAATTTGCTCTCTACCTCAGTGATTCTGTTTCTTTTTTGCTACATGCACTAGTTTGTTGTTGGAGAAGGCGATGGCACCCCATTCCAGTACTCTTGCCTGGAGAATCCCATGGATGGAGGAGCCTGGCGGGCTATAGTCCATGGGGTCACAAAGAGTCGGACATGACTAAGCGACTTCACTTTCACTACTAGTTTGTTGTAGTTTTTGGATTCCACATATAAGTTGTATCATACAGTATTTGTCTTTCTCTGCCTTATTTCACATAGCATGATGCCCTCCAAGTCCATCCATCTTGTTGCAAATGGTAAACTTTGGGGGCTTTTTTGTGGCTGAGTACTATTCCTATATATGTGTGCATGTATATATAGATATAAATATAATGAGTATATATGTGCATGTGTGTGTGTATATACATAAATTCTATATCCATTCACCTGCTGACAGACACTTAGCTTGCTTCCATATCTTGACAGTTGTAAACAATGCTGCTGTGAACACTGAGGTGGTGTGTATCTCTTCCAATTAGTGTCGCTGTTTTTCAGTATATACCCAGGAGTGGAATTGCTGGGTCATGAGAAGTTTCTTGAGAAACTTCCATACTGTTTTCCACAGTGGCAGTACCAATTTACATTCCCACCAATAGAATTCAAGGGCTTCCTTTTCTCCACATCCTTGCCAACATTTGTTATTTGTGTTCTTTCTCATGATACCCATTCTGACAAGTGTAACGTGATATCTCATTGTGGTTTTGATTTGCATTTCACATTTCCTCTTTGGAATAAAAAAATGTCTATTCAGTTTTCTACCCATTTTTTAATCAGATTTTTGTGCATTTGATATTGAGCTATGTGAGCTGTTTATATAAGTTGAATACTAATCTCTTATTTGTCACATCATTTGCAAATATTTCCTCCTATTCAGAAGGTTGTCATTTTGTTTTGTCTATGGTTTTCTATGCAAAAGCTTTTAAGTTTAATTAGGTCACGTTTGTTTGTTTTTGCCTTTATTTCTTTTGCTTTAGGAGACAGATCCAAAAAAATATTATTGCTATGATGTATGTCAGAGTGTTCTGCCTATGTTTACCTCTACAAGTTTTATAGTATCTGGCTTCCATTTAGATCTTTAACCCATTTTGGGTTTGTTTTTGCATATGGTGTTAGAGAATGTTCTAATTTCTTTCTTTTACATGTAGCTGTACAGTTTTCCCAGCACCACTTGTTGAAGAGATTGGCTTTTCACCACCATATATTCTTGCCTCCTTTCTCATAGATTACTTGGCCATAAGTGCATGAATGTAGAATCATGCTATCTGCAAACAGTGAGAGTTCTACTTCTTTCTTTCCAGTTTGGACTCCTTTTATTTCCTTTTCTTCCCTGATTGCTATGGGTAGGACTTTTAAGACTATGTTGAATAAAGATAATGACAGTAGACATCCATATCAGATGGCTTTTTGTTTTCTAATTTACCTACAAAGGTGGAAAAACAACAGTTTTCAGATTCCTTTGGAGCCATGGCTCAGAATACTGATTAGGTTCTGCCAATTGGAGGTGCACACCCAGGATTAGAGGACGGCCTTTTTGGCTGTCTTGTTTTTCAAATCAAAGTTATAGAGGTTTGAGTTTCTGCACACTTACATCCGCATCCGCTGTCCAACTCCTTGTGTAATTAACAAGAAATGCTGGTGGTTGCAGCAGGCAGGTTCTAGATTCTGGTGCCCAGCCACAGTGGATGCAGCATTGCGGGCACGAACCTAGCCTAGATGGTAGTGTGTCTTTGAACTCAGGGATTCCAGGGATGGCCTCTGCGGTAGTAAGTCCCCTAGTAGGTCAGATGTGGGATCTGGGAGTGATTTCTGGAGACCTAGGCTAGATTCCACTCTTCTGGCTTCTTGTGATTTTCAAAGCACTGATTACTGCTACTGAATCTTTTTCTACTTAATAACTGACAACAGTCACTATTTTCTGCAGTGAACCTCAAAGGCATATTCAGTTTTTCCTCCTTCATTATTCAAATCAAAGAATTAAAAAAATATGCCATTCCTGCTTCCAGAAACTCTCTTATATCCAATCACCCTTTTCCCCTTTCATAGTTCAGGCTTTTAGGATATAAAGGGAAAAGCATTTGCTTTTGTCCTAGAATCAGTTTATGGCCATACCACTCACAAGCCATTTCATACTTATCTACTAAGTAAAACTTTTGAGATTTTTCTACATCCTTGCTTATTTATTTTCCAGTACAGTTGTCTTATTCTGAAAATATGTATATTAAAGTCTCTCACTATGGTTGTGCTTCTGCCAATCTATCTTACAGATCTAATACCAGTTGCTTTATACATTTAGCTGCTCTATCACTTGGGGCATGTGATTCATTAAATTATTTTCCTAAATTGCACTGTTATGATGCCACAGTGTCTAGCTTTTCCCATGAATATATCTGCTCTTGTGTGAGGAGGACACCGTTGTTTGAGGTCCCCAAAGGCTATGAGGAAGGTGGCTTTCTTACAGCATATCAACACAGCTGTGTGTGTGAAGTCACTCAGTTGTTTCCAACTCTGCGACCCCATGGACTGTAGCCTACCAGGCTCCTCCCTCCATGGGATTCTCTAGGCAAGAGTACTGGAGTGGGTTGCCATTGCCTTCTTCAGGGGATCTTCCCGACCCAGGGATCGAACTCAGGCCTCCCGCATTCCAGGCAGATGCTTTAACCTTTGAGCCACCAGGGAAGCCCCATCTTTCCAGATGATGCATTCTATTTCTTCAGGTGAGCCTGTCACTTTTTAGGCCTGGGGCTATGCTTCTCTCTCATCTACCCTTCAGGAACTTGGGGACAGGGTTGTACAGGAAGATACCTGTATTGATATGTTTTCTCATCAATTTCACTTTTCACTCCCAATTTCTGTGACACATGCTGAACCCGAACCAAAGTCAGTCTGACGTTCTGAAGGGCAGAGAGGAAGGGAGAGACAGAGGGGAAGAGAGAGTCAGAGAAGGAAAATCAGTCTGGAAAGTTCAAGGCCTGTTGTATTTTGATTTTCCTGGTAGAAGGACAGATTCTTCTAATGGTTCCATTATTGGCTATGGGTTCCTCATCAGAGGAGCTAGTGGTTAAAGGCATGAGGTTTGAGATAGACTTCCTTGACTCAAACCCTGTATCCATCATTTAGCAATTGTGTAACTTTGGGCAAGTTACTTAATCTCTATAAATCTCCAGTTCTCAATTTACAGAGCAAGACTATAATCATTTCTGTCTCATGGTAATGGTGAGGAGCAAATGATATAATGTGCTGTGTTTCATACAACACTTGCCACCTCTTTGTAAGTAGTAGCTGCTGGTACTGCTATTATTAATATTGCTACCCAACAACATCACGCTCCTGCATTCTCATTTTCAAATGCAGTGGCTGGGAGTTAACTTAATGCTATTTCCTTAGAAATGTGTGCATGTAAATTTTTCTCTGTCAGCCTTCCTGGCTCAGGTTTATTTAAATCTGCTTTAATTGTGGAGGACACAGAGTTCTTTTTGTCTGATCTGGTATTTGTTTCATCCCATTACCAGCTCCCTGCAGCGCCTGATGCTCAGTCCTTAGAATTACTCACCTAACACTGAGATCTCGGCTCTCCAGCACTAGCCTGGCAGCATCACCTTGCCTGCCCCTCCTTTGAGTGACGGGTTTAGGTTGCACTTCCAGATCCTGAGGCAGGGTGAGGTGCAGAAGGGGCCAAACTTCCCTTCTCTCTAGAACAAAATGAGAATTAAAAATGAACTCTGAACTTACACAAATCCCACACAAGCACATTGAAAAGTTGATGCCCTTTACAAAGGAGGTAGGAAATCAGATTTACTTATTGACAAGGGATAAACAGGGAACATTTTAGGTGCTATCAGCAACCTCTTAACTGAAGCTTGTGAAGGGAGAAAGGAGTGAGATTCCGATAGGCTTAAGAAAAGCCATAGTAAAAGTTACAGGAGTAGGACCTTGCAATATACTAATGCTATTTGTTGGAGTAGGAGATGGCAGCCCACTCCAGTATTCTTGCCTGGAAAATCCCATGGACAGAGGAGCCTGGCAGGCTACAGTCCAAGGGGCCACAAACTGTCAGACAGGACTGAGCGGCTAAGCACAGCACCCACGCTATTTGTAATAACATGTTGGTTACTTTTTGTCTTTTAAGGAATGCTCATATGCCTGTGGATAATACACATTTGCAGTCTCATCCCCCAAACATGCATGTCTAATCAAGGTTTATTGGAGAGAGAAACAGTCACCAGCCTTGTCTATACTTTGTAGAGTCCAAGGTAAGTGTCTCCTATCACAGAGCAAAAGCCAGAGCCTCGAAGGAGTCCTTGCGATGAAATAAAGAGAAAAAGGCTTTGGTGTCAAGGCTGTTTCCGAAATAAGACTCTATCCTTTATTATCTTGATGACTTTGGACATACTTATACTTCTTCTCTATAAAATATTCCTAGCTAGTTTATCTCTAAAATATTAAAACAACTACTTTAAAATATTGCTGCAATGATTAGAAACCATGCTTGTAAATACCCTGGAATATATAAGGTACTTAAATGGTAGCTACTACAAAGAATGGCTTCTTGTCAGACTGATGTGAGATATATTTAAACTTTTGTTTAGATGTGTGTGTTGTAAAGAATTCACTCTTGCTCAAAGAGGTCTGGAGAATATCCTACCTCATAAAAATGTCTTTGTTTACCTGGGGGTTTCAAGTCTCCAAGATAGGCTAACAGTGTGATTCTAGGTGGGGGCTTCGGGTCCTGTGATATTAGCTCAGCCTCTCCAGGAGCTGGGGACTGAGGTCAGCCATATGAACAGCCAGCCAGGTCTATATGATCAATAAAGCTTCTGGACACCAAATCTCTGATGGGCTTCCCTGGGTAGCAATCCTTCCTGCGTGTTGGCATACGTTGTTGCCAGGAATGTTAACGATTCAAGACTCCACAAGAGGGCAGTAGGAAGCTCCATGCATCTTTCTTTGGCTGATTTTAATCTGCATCATTGTCGTGTAAAAAACTGTAGCTGAGTCATTTCAGTAGTTCTATGCCTCTTTCTAGTGAATATCAAAACTGAGGATAGTCTTGGGGAACTCTGAGCTTGCCAATGGTATAAGAAGTGAGGGGGATTTTGTGGAATGTTCCCTAACCTTGCAAATTGCTTTGCAACGTCTCCATATGTCTAAAGTAATTTCAAATAGAAATGTTCACTTGAAAACAAAACAAATAAACAACCCAGAATATACCAGAATCTTCTCTGGAATATAAAGCAGATATAGGATACTAGGTGGAGGAGTCTTACGGTTAAAGAACAAAGCCTCAAGCCACACCACTGAATTTTATTAACACCGGGGACTTGACTTCACTGCAACCACTGTAGCTCTTTCATGAGGGCAGTTTCTGCCTTAGAAACTCAACCTTGCACGCACGAGAAAAGCACCACTTCTGCTGCTCCTGCGACCTGTACCAGCAAAAAGCGGAAGCCCCATTGACAGTATTCTATCACATGCCTTAACCGCAAAGGAAGCTTCAACTTGAATTCTGACATCTCCCTTTGGGGAGGGATGGCTTATTTGTGGGAAAAATTTTTAAAAAGAATAACTAAATAGATGATGGAATAAATACACAAAAGGGAACAAAGAAATTGTAGCTCTAACTAATTCACTCATGATTAGAAAGATTATTAACTCCATACATTACCATGTGACATCACTGCAGCCATGTCTGACTCTTTGCAGTCCCAGGGACTGTAGCCCTCCAGGCTCCTCTGTCCACGGGATTCTCCAGGCAAGAATACTGGAGCGGGCTGCCATTTCCTCCTCCAGGGGATCTTCCTGACCCAGGGACTGAGCCCGTGTCTCTTATGTCTCCTGCACTGGCAGGCGGGTTCCTTACGAATAGTGCGACCAGAGGCAGAAGTGGCAAATATAAAGCAATAAAAGGTATCATTGGTTTACCATGGGCTCCCCTGGTGGCTCAGCTGGTAAGGAATCCGCCTGCAATGCGGGAGATCTGGGTTCAATCCCTGGGTTGGGAAGACCCCCTGGAGAAGGGCAAGGCTACCCACTCCAGTGTTCTGGCCTGGAGGTGCCCATGGACTGTATAGGCCATGGGGTCACAAAGAGTCAGACAGACTGAGCAACTTTCACTTTTAGTTTAGCATCTGTTACGTGCCAAGCACTATATATATCCCATCTCTAAAGTCTTTAAGAACCCCGTATGGCAGGTATTACTATCCTCACATTATAAATATTAGCAACAAGACTGGAGTCAGAGAAGTGAGCATGTCAGGGTCACACAGCAGCGGGTCTGACTCCTGTCCCTCCCCTTGTTGCTGCTTTAGAAAGTCCCCAAACAGGGCCCCTGAAATCAGGCTCACATTGCTACATGAGTAGTTGGTAAATATATTAAAAGCCTGTTAACGTACGTTTTCTTGAAAGAGTTCTGAAATCCCAGTCAGTGTCACATGGTCCAGGCGTTGTGGTAGTGGAAATGTCTCAGCTCAGGTAAATGCTAGCAGACAAGAGCTCAAGAAAGCTGTCCACGCAGAGGTGGTCCTGGAGTGGGCACTGCTGGACAGGTGGCAGTAGACACGGAGGACCAAGAGGCACCATCTGGCCTCAGGATCACTGTTCAGGGAGGTGCGCCTGCCTGGGCCTGGGAGGATTGGATCAGCCCGTCGCCCTCACTGTTCAGCTCCCCACCCGGTGCAGCCTGCCAGAGGCCCCGATGATGACACATAGGGAAAAGAACGCTGCCCTTTTTAAACTTCTAACCTAGACAGCATATTGGAAAGCAGAGACATTACTTTGCCAACAAAGGTCCGTCTAGTCAAGGCTATGGTGTTTCCTGTGGTCATGTATGGATGTGAGAGTTGGACTGTGAAGAAGGCTGAGCGCCAAAGAATAGATGCTTTTGAACTGTGGTGTTGGAGAAGACTCTTGAGAGTCCCTTGGACTGCAAGGAGATCCAACCAGTCCATTCTGGAAGAGATCAACCCTGGGATATCTTTGGAAGGAATGATGCTGAAGCTGAAACTCCAGTACTTTGGCCGCCTCATGAGAAGAGCTGACTCATTGGAAAAGACTCTGATGCTGGGAGGGATTGTGGGCAGGAGGAGAAGGGGATGACAGAGGAGGAGATGGCTGGATGGCATCACTGACTCGATGGACATGAGTCTGGGTGAACTCCGGGAGATGGTGATGGACAGGGAGGCGTGCTGCGATTCATTGGGTCGCAAAGAGTCGGATACATCTAAGCGACTGAATTGAACTGAAGTGTATCATTAGGATATTGTATACCTTTTACCTTGTGAACTTCCATTAGGTTTTTTGCCAAAGACTTAAAAGACATACTTCTTTGCTTTAGTTGAAATGTTACTTTGGGAAGGTTATGAATTCCTAATAGAAAATTCACACATGGGAGAATATGAACGTGACAGGCTAAACCCTTTGTCTGACTTAAATTTAAATTTCCTTCCAGTCATCCTTAGAGATTTTAATGATGTGGACTTGTTTTTGCATAATGCGTATGGTATAAATGGTTCAGTACCCATGAACAATGCTCTCTTTAGTATCAAAATAGAAGCATAGCAGAGTGATATATTTAACATGTAAATTGAATCATGGGCCTCCTCTCCTTCAATGGCATTCCTTTGCTTTTAGAATAAAATCCAAACTCTTTACCTCAACAGAGAAGGGGAAAAAATAAAGATTTGCTTGCCTATGTTATTTCTTTTGCCCTTGACTTTATAAGCAGCAGTGCAACATGTTACAAAGATGCACAAACTATAGTTCAGTTTGGCTAAATAATTTTAAGTACCTATCATATGTCAAGTTCATGGCAGGTGATGGGGATATATATATGTTCATAAAATATAGCAATGGTATAGTCTGTTGGAGGAGACATACATAAATCAGTAGTTACAGAAAAACGAGATACATGCAAAAAAAGTGCAGTCAGGATGGAGTTGTGGGGCAAGGCAGGGAATGACTGTTGGGAGGTAGTCAGCCAGACAAGAATGCACAAAAGATAGCGCAGTGAAATCGCTCAGCAACCCCGTGGACTGTAGCCTACTGAGCTCCTCCGTTGATGGGATTTCCTGGGCAGAGGTACTGGAGTGGGTTGCCATTTCCTTCTCCAGAGGATCTTCCTGACCCAGGGATTGAACCCAGGTCTACCTGCACTGAAGGCAGACGCTTTACCCTCTGAGCCACTAGGGAAGCTCCTAGTGTAAGCACAAAAGATAAGATGACTAAATAGGGGATTGGAAGGTGAAGTCAATAAAGCAGCGAAAAACAGTCCAGGGAGAGGAAACGGCATGTTAAAAGGCCCAGGAGCGTTGAACAGCACCACACGGGTTTCGCTATGTCGGGCCATAAATCACATGAGGGCAGGTCACAGAGGGGGAAGACAAGGCTGGGGCTAAACATGAAGGACTTGAATGTCATGCTGGTGGGTTGACTGCCAGTCTTCAAGCCAACACTTTTCAATACTCCATGAGTCTATGGTAGCGACCTGAATGGAAAATGACATGGGGACATCATGTTTAAAAACTACGTAAAGAAATACAGCATGTGTGCGTGAATATATGAAGAAAACAGTATTTATATCCTGTGGTGCTGTGCTAAGTCGCTTCAATTGTGTCCGACTCTCTGATACCCTATCTGTGGCCTGTAGCCCGCCAAGCTCCTCTGTCCATGGGATTCTCCAGGCAAGAATCCTGGAGTGGGTTGCCACTTCCTCCTTCAGGGAATCTTCCCAATCCAGGGACTGAACTCACATCTCTTATGTTTCCTGCTTTGCCAGATGGGTTCTTTGCCACTAACGCCACCTGGGAGGCCCATATTCTAAGGGAATAAGTACTATAATTATTCAAAATCGTAAACTGTAAATTAGTTTACATTTTAAAGTGAGTTTTGCCTAACCGAGGGCATTTGCTGGTGGTGAAAACATCTTCTTCTGCCTGTCAAAGGGACCAACAAGTACCAGCTCAAAAGTGCCCAGGAGTGCCCTGAGGCACCTCTGCAAGAGTGAAGGAAGGGTATTATTGAGAAAATACTCCTGCTTCCGCAGACCCTCAGAGAGACGGTTCTCAGGTTTGCTTCTGATCCTCCCAAAGAGGCCCCAAAAGATAGTCCAGGCACCCGCAGCAGGTGCCCCCTCACTAATGCACCGAGTGGCCCTCCCTTCCCCACCTCACTCCCCCTCCCAGGCATGCTTCCTTCCATCACTTCCCAAATAAATTCTTGTCTTGGGGTCTAAGAAATTCAGGAAAAAATGTAAGCCTTGCTTCAAGAGAACTCAAGTTTTTCCTTGTTCTCATCTATTACAAGAGTACAGAAGATTATAAGAACGAACAATCCCAATGTGCAGAGATTTGGACAGAAAACGATTTTAGAATTTGTTGTTCAGTTATAAGTCATGTCTAGACTCTTTGTGACCCCATGCACTGCAGCAAGCCAGGCTTCCCTGTCCTTCACTATCTACTGGAGTCCACTCAAACTCATGTCCATTGAATTGGTGATGCCATGCAGCCATCTCATCCTCTGTTGCCCCTTTCTCCTCCTGCCCTCAATCTTTCCCAGCGTCAGGCTCTTCCCCAGTGAGTCAGCTCTTTGCATCAAGTGGTCAAAGGATTGCAGCTTCAGCATGAGTCCTTCCAATAAATACTGAGGGTTGATTTCCTTTGTGTATGTCTGTGTTAGTCACTCAGTCATGCCCGACTCTTTGCAACCTCATGGACTGCAGTCCATCAGGCTCCTCTGTCCATGAGATTCTTTTTGAATAATAGTTAAATGATGTTTATAGTGTTTTTACAATGCCAAGAGACAACAAGGACTTTGAAGTTTTCTGATAGTTGTTACCTGCCATTGTCCTAAGAATATAAAAATTAAAACAAGAGTGTGATTACTTCTGACAGTAGTCAGTTGGCCGTTTAATTTTCAGTTCTGCCTCCACTATATCAACCTTAGGGAATTTTGAGTTAAACAATCTCTCTCTAAGGAGTATTTGCGGGGAGATAGCCATGTTCTCCTTTTGATTAACCATGAGGTTAGCAAGAACCTGAGGGGAGTCCTACTTCCTCCTTCAGGGAATCTTCCCAATCCAGGGACTAACTCACATCTCTTATGTTTCCTGCTTTGCCAGATGGGTTCTTTGCCACTAACGCCACCTGGGAGGCCCATATTCTAAGGGAATAAGTACTATAATTATTCAAAATCGTAAACTGTAAATTAGTTTACATTTTAAAGTGAGTTTTGCCTAACCGAGGGCATTTGCTGGTGGTGAAAACATCTTCTTCTGCCTGTCAAAGGGACCAACAAGTACCAGCTCAAAAGTGCCCAGGAGTGCCCTGAGGCACCTCTGCAAGAGTGAAGGAAGGGTATTATTGAGAAAATACTCCTGCTTCCGCAGACCCTCAGAGAGACGGTTCTCAGGTTTGCTTCTGATCCTCCCAAAGAGGCCCCAAAAGATAGTCCAGGCACCCGCAGCAGGTGCCCCCTCACTAATGCACCGAGTGGCCCTCCCTTCCCCACCTCACTCCCCCTCCCAGGCATGCTTCCTTCCATCACTTCCCAAATAAATTCTTGTCTTGGGGTCTAAGAAATTCAGGAAAAAATGTAAGCCTTGCTTCAAGAGAACTCAAGTTTTTCCTTGTTCTCATCTATTACAAGAGTACAGAAGATTATAAGAACGAACAATCCCAATGTGCAGAGATTTGGACAGAAAACGATTTTAGAATTTGTTGTTCAGTTATAAGTCATGTCTAGACTCTTTGTGACCCCATGCACTGCAGCAAGCCAGGCTTCCCTGTCCTTCACTATCTACTGGAGTCCACTCAAACTCATGTCCATTGAATTGGTGATGCCATGCAGCCATCTCATCCTCTGTTGCCCCTTTCTCCTCCTGCCCTCAATCTTTCCCAGCGTCAGGCTCTTCCCCAGTGAGTCAGCTCTTTGCATCAAGTGGTCAAAGGATTGCAGCTTCAGCATGAGTCCTTCCAATAAATACTGAGGGTTGATTTCCTTTGTGTATGTCTGTGTTAGTCACTCAGTCATGCCCGACTCTTTGCAACCTCATGGACTGCAGTCCATCAGGCTCCTCTGTCCATGAGATTTTCCAGGCAAGGATACTGGAGTGGGTTGCCATTTCCTTCTTCAGGGAATCTTCCCAACCCAGGGATCGAACCCTGGTCTCCTGCACTGCAGGAAAATTCTTTACCGACTGAGCTACAGGGGAAGCTACAGATTTCCTTTACCAGACCCTAACTGATCATCCATCAGCACCGTGTGGCCCATTATGGTAGAATGTCTCCCACTCACTCAGAGGAACTGCAGTTTCAGGAAACACATGGCCTTTCATGTACCTGGCTTGATGTTAGGGTCACAGCACGGTCTCCCCAGCTCCACTGAATCACACAATGCTCTCAGCTCCACGTTCTGACTGACCCCACCACGTGCTCTCAATTGGAATACAAACATGTTTTACACATTGATCAAATCTCTACACTTTGATCTATGAAGGACTGATGGTCACACGTGCATAATACATCCTCGAATGGTTTATTAATGTTTATTTATCTGGCTGCACTGGCTCTTAGTTACGGCATGCAGGCTCTGTGGCTGTGACATGTGACCTCTTAGTTGTGGCATATTAAGATCTGGTTCCCTGATGAAGAATCAAACCTGGGCCCCCTGCATTGGGAGGTCGGAAGTCTAAGCCACTGCACCACCAGGGATGGTCCCTTGAATTGTTTTAATCAAGGGAATGACATCTGAATTTTATTTTACAAGGAGCGCTCTAGAAGCCAAAGTGGAACATGGAATGAGGAAGAGTAAGAATCAAGATAAGTGAGGAGGACATAAAAACCAGGTGAGAAATTATTAAGGCCTAAACGCAGGGTATGAAGTTGAAGACCAGCCAGTGGACCTAAGCAAAATCATAGCGTAGGCGTCCCAGAGTGGTGGCAGTGAATGCACACACCTTAAGCACCACAGACATGTGGTTACATCAGGATTTTGTTTTGCATTTGAGATTGAGTTCTACCCCCCAAAAAAATAAATAAATAATAAAGTAAAATACAGTATACAGCATACAAGAGTCAACAATTATCTAAAATGGTCTCTAGATCTAAGACTTAGATTCTCAGTGAGGCTGTGCATAAGTTTTACAGAATCCAGAAACTACTGAAAGTGTTAGTAATAGTTGCTCAGTCGTGTATCTGCTCTTTGGGACCTCACGGTCTGTAGCCCACCGGGCTCCTCTGTCCATGGGATTCTCCAGGCCAGAATACTGGAGTGGGTTGCCATTTCCTTCTCCAGGGGATCTTCCCAATGCAGGGACTGAACCTACATCTCCTGCACCGCGTGCAGATTCTTTACCGTCTGATATGTAATTGTGTGTACTTTTGTGGAGAGAGAATTCATAGCTTTATAAATATTCAAATAGGTACAAGACCCAAAAGAGAAAGCTTTAGTCTAAGGAAGGCAAAGAGAAAGGCCATCCCCTCTCAGGGAGGCATGTAGGTCGGCCCTGAGTGAACGGTAGGAAGAGCTTGTTGAGGCTGAAGAATGCCTTAGCCCGAACAGGCAAGTTACCATGAAGATTCTTTCCGATGGAGACAAGGAGACGGGCATATTGAGGCAGCAAGGTTTTCAGGAGCAGCTGACGAGGGAGCTTGAGATGGCGTTGAGGCATAAAACTTTCTCAAGTTTGTGTCAGGACTTTCATCAGCGCCAACTGAGAAAATGAGCTCAGGGCCGAGGTTTACAGAATGGGTGGGGGAGGAAAAGAGGGCAGGCAAGGATGCATGCTAAGTCACTTCAGTCGTGTCCAACTCTGTGCGACCCCATCAACTGCAGCCCAGCAAGCTCCTCTATCCATGGGATTCTCCAGGCAAGAATACTGGAGTGGGCTGCCACTCCCTCCTGCCAGGGGATCTTCCCGACTCAGGGATCAAACCCAACTCTCTTACGTCTCCTTCATTAGCGGTGGGCTCTTTAGCACAAGGTGTTTCCAGATAGGGGGAAGGATGAAGCAAGAAGCTCCTGTGTTAGTGGTTCTGGGGTCAAAAACGACCAGAGTCAGTGCTAGCGGCCAAGGCACTGCTGGTCCACACAGGGCTTGTGCGCCTTTAAAACCGTGCCCCCTTCTAAGGGGTGCCACCCTGTAAGCCCACTCATCCCCACAGCCATCTGCCACGTACACAGCCCCACCTGCACGACAGTGCGTAACAGCCCTGCCCCGCTGTATGCAGACAATAGCCCTTCCGTGAGTCCTTTCCACCTGCTTCTGTCGCTCCCTTCTCCACACACCAGTTGCCCCAGGGCCCCAGTTACTCTCCCATCACTGTACCCTGAAGAGTCACACTAGACACTCTCCACGCCTTTGCCATCTTGTGCATGAAAAGCTCCCTCACCCATCCTTTCCCTGCCTCTAACATGCCTCTTAGGTAGAAAGCCTGGAGACATCTTCCCAGCCTCAGGCCCTGCCACGCGTGTGCTCTGAGTTCAGGGCACGCCTGAGGGTCATCAGGCCTTGCTGCTCTCTCTCTTCTCATTCTATCTTCTTCCCTTCATGTCAACCCTCTCTCTTGCCCTGTGATTTTTTTTGCCCCCTCAGGCTCTCTGATCTTTGTTACTTGCTTTCTTTGTAGAGTCAGGAGCTTAAAGCCAGACAAGTCTGGAAGCAAAACGGCGTCACTGACTGTCAGCACTACACAGCCGTTTGCCCTGGTGTCCTGCCGAAACCTTAGAGCTCAGTGCTTCATCTAATTTGTCTCCAGCGGTTCCAGGACCTGAAGAGGGCACCTGATGTGCATTATGTCAAGGCCTCGTTGCTGCCTGCTGGCACCTGCCATTCACCTTCTCGGTGGTCCCATCTCAGCACGGTGGTGGTTTCTGGCCCTGCTGGGACCCGTGGCAGGGGCTGCAAATCGTCCCCGCCACCGCTTCTCCTCAGGGCAAAGCTGCCGGTGACCGAAGGTTAAAGGTGCTGACATCTGCCCAGGGTGCCACCTGCCATTGGTGCCAACACTCGTGCTGCTAGCATCTTAGGCGTTTAACATCACAACGTCCTTTTCGGTATTCCGTTCTCAAGAATTAATTCCCCTGCTTTTCTCTTGTCATTGTCTAAAGTTATTCAAATTGAGCTGCCAACACTTTGATGAATTGCCAAATGTATTTTGGTTAGCATAAAATAACAGACAATATTTAGGATTCTAATACCTGGACCAGGCCTGTGCCCATTATAAATTAATTTTCATTCATTTAACAGATTTTCTCTAACATTCAATTTCCACAATGCTGTTTATTAAAGCAGCCTATGATCCTAATTCTGCATCAGAATTCACCTTGAAAGATGGTGAGGGAGACACAGACCATGCCTTCCAAGGAGTTTCCCATAAGATCCTTACTATCTGTTATGGTTTGAATTGCATCCCGGCAAAAGATACATAGCCCCTGCATACTTCACAACATGACTTTATTTGGGAATGGGGTTGTTGCAGATGTCAGTAGTTAAGATGAGGTCATGCTGGAGTGGCGTGGGCTTTTAATCCAACATGACTGGTGTCCGCATAAGAAGAGAGATTTGGACAAAGACACAAAGGGGAGAGGGCCATGTGAGGGCTGAGGCAGACTGGAGTTATGCTGTCCAAGCCAAGGAACATCCGGGGCTACCAGAAGCCGGCAGAGGCAAGGACAGATTCTCTCCTGGACATTTTGTAGCAGGTATGGCTCAATGACACGTTAATTCCAGACGTGCAGCCTTCAGAACTGAGACCAGATTTCTATTGTTTGAAGCCACTCAGCCTGTGTCACTTCATTACAGCAGCCCTAGCAAACTAATACTCATCCGAGAAACAGCTCTGCCAAGACTTCACTTAGGCAGTGAGTATTTAGGTGTCCACTGCTGTCTCTCTACACCACGTGCTAGGAATTCAGAGATTAACGGCATGAGCCCCGTTTCCAGGGGAGCAGGGTTGGGGAAGGCAGACACATCAAAGGCCAACACTAAGCAGAAGTTTGCCCAGAATGAGACAGAAATGAGCACCAAAGACAATGAGTGCAAACACGTGAGCTGTGCCCAAGGGAGCTGAGGAGGGCTTCACAGAGGAGGTGCTTTTAGGCCAGATGGAAGGAACAAGTAGGAATTCTAAGGAAATGGAAGGAATAAGGACTTTTGAAAATGGAATAGTATTAGGAAAGGACCCTACAGTAATATTTTACTGTGGGATTTCCCTGGTGGCTCAGACAGTAAAGAAACTGCCTGCAATGCAGGAGACTCAGGTTCAATTCCTGGGCTGGGAAGATCCCTTGGAGAAGCGCATGGCAACCCACTCCAGTATTCTTGCCTGGAGAATCCCATGGACAGAGGAGCCCGGTGGGCTACAGTCCATGGGGTCGCAAAGAGTCAGACACAACCAAGCGACTAACACTTCACTTCACTTCATAGCTGAATCACTGTCCATGTTCAAACACAGCGATGACCTCCTCTTCATTCAAACCAACCATATACCTCTGGCACTGCAAGGAGTTACCCTAAGGCATCCCTTTGTTTGGTGCACAAAGTCTGGTTCATTTCCCAAGAGGAGGGCACAGCATACCATGGATGCCACAGGGGGAAACAGTAGGGTTAGTCAGGAGGCAGAGGCAGGTGGAGGAGAACACGCCAATAAGACCTTTGTTGAGGTTTCTGTGGGGAGGAACAGGAGGAGCAAGGTAAGCAGGCGCAGGCTGGCTGGTTTGGATCATTTCAGAGGGCTCTGGGGGGTGAGGGCTGTCTCTGGTCGTCTGGTGCCAGGGTGAGCAGGCTGGGTGAAGAGTAGTCCAGAGTGTGAGAGCCAGATGGAGGATGCATGGTGTCCATGTCTGGGCTGGTTGGTTTGTGTATGAAGGTTATGCTCCTGGCTTTCCTGAGTTTACTGCCTCCAGGACTTGGCAGCCCTGGGAGGGACAGGCTCTCTAGGGTCAGCAAGGCACCCAGAATCAAAGCATCTGAAATGCAGAAGATAAAAAGGCGAGATGAAGACAAACACCTTTACTACCAGAGCCAGTGTGGATCAAATGCAATTCTACTTCCTAAGCTGCCCACCTTAAATTATTTTAGCATTAAACACCTTTTTTGGAATGGTAGGATCCAAAACAAATACCAGTGGCAGGTTCCAGGTTCCAGCGCTGTCCCAGCATGGCATCTCATGGGACTATGTCTTCTAGATGAGACATATCAGGACTTTTGCTGGGACGTGTGTGTTAGCAGCTCAGTCGTGTCTGACTCTTTGTGACCCCAAGGTCTGTAGCTTGCCAGGCTCCTCTGTCCATGGATTTCCCAGTCAAGAATACTGGAGTGGGTTGCCCTTACCTTCTCCAGGGGATCTTACCAACCAGGGATTGAAGCCAGTCTCCTGCATTGCAGGCAGATTCTTTGCCATCTAAACCATCAGGGAAGCCCAGGACTAGGAGGGGACCCTTGTATTTCTTTCTGTGTGAAAGAAAGTCAGATGAGTAGCTGGCAAGGAGTCATTTGGACTAAGTGATTCATTAGTTTTTTATGCAGAATACCAAGAGAACCAGACCCATCATGTCCACAGAGAGACAATTATCTGAGGGGTAACTTTAATATAACGATTCCTTTAAAAACTAACTTTTCTTCCTTTTTTCCTTTCGTCACCCTCTTTCTTCCTTCTTTCCTTAGTGGCGGTGGGGAACTATATTGGAAGTTAATAAGGCAAAACTCTAACATAAGAAATTCAAATTCTTCCCCGACATTTGCTATCATTGACATTATTATAGCAATATCAACCCTTAACCTTCACTATGTTCCTTTGTACTGTTTGAGGGGGTTGCTAAGCACCATGCTAAGAGCTTTACAAGCATGACCTCATTTTATCCTCCTAATACTCCGTTGACATAGGTACTCTCACCCCCTTGTATTGGAAATTTAAAAACTGAGGTTTAAAGACATTCAGGTAACCACAGGGGCCCACTGAGAAGAAAGCATGTGATAAATCAAACTCAGAACCAAGGCCACCTGATACCATACCCTCTATTTCTGACCTGCTAGGGCTTCTTATCCTGCCTGGAAACCTCTCCAGGATCTGGTTAAAATGCAGATTCTGACTCCTCCCCCTTCAGCAGGGGCCTGGGAGGCCTCAATTCCAAGGAGCTCCAGGTGATGCTGGTCAGCGCCCACCCCCACTAGCAAGTTGAGGCTGTTTGCTGGCATTGGGATCTATTCTTTCAGGAAAGCAAGAATCCCAGTTTTCCAAAGGCCACAATGAATGGTGAAAGTGTTACATTTTAAATCTTCAGATTGTTTCTATTTGCACCTAAATATTTTTTTTTAATTCCGTGAATTTCAAAGTTTTTCTAGCTGCAAAAATTCTTTTTAAACTTATTACTTTATGTTTCAGAACAGTTTCTGTTTATAGAAGTTAACATAGTACAGTCCCATATACACCCTCTCCTCTCCCCACACACTTGTGTGTGTTAATTCTCAATCATATCCAACTCTTTATGACCCCATGGATTGTAGCTTACCAGGCTCCTCTGTCCATGGGATTTCCCAGGCAAGAGTACTGGAGTGGGTTGCCATTTCCTTCTCCAGGGGATCTTCCGAACCCAAGAATTGAACCTGGGTCTCCTGCATTGCAGGCAGATTCTTTACCAAGTGAGCCACCAGGGAAGACCCACACGCACCCTTAGTCTTCCCTTTTATTAACATCTTGCATTAACATGGGTCACTGTACAGCGGAGTCAATATTGATGCGCTATTAACTGAAGTCACAGTTCACCTTAGGGTTCAGTCTTTGGGTTGTACCTTCCCTGGGTTTGGATTCTGCCCCCTCAGGACCCAGACGTTGGCAACCCTGTGGATGTGCCCCTCACCATCCCCTCTGCCTCCCCAACATCCACCATTGACCATGTGTGTGTGCTATGTCATTTTTCTTATGAAAGAAAAACCCTTTGGGTACTCATGTCTAGACCAAACATAAGAAAATGAAAGACCGGAAAAAGCTTCATGCTTCCAGAAAGCAGATGAGAGGGGTATCACGTAGCTTCACGTGCCTTTGTCACCTGTACAGTCTCGCGAGTTTGAGATGCTCAGTAGAGAACTCCTCTGTCCTGCGGCTTTGTCCTTTATGCCTCCAGCCAGGTGGGATAGCCACGATAGAGGAGGAAGGGACACTTCCGGAAACCCAGCATGCTCCCAAGGCACCCGGCTCGGGCCCCTCTTGCAGCCCTTTCAGCCACTGCTTCCTTCCCCTCCCTGCCAAGAACAGCACCAGCGTCAGGCCCCGTCTCTGGTGCAGCCCTCTCCTAATACTCCGTTGACATAGGTACTCTCACCCCCTTGTATTGGAAATTTAAAAACTGAGGTTTAAAGACATTCAGGTAACCACAGGGGCCCACTGAGAAGAAAGCATGTGATAAATCAAACTCAGAACCAAGGCCACCTGATACCATACCCTCTATTTCTGACCTGCTAGGGCTTCTTATTCTGCCTGGAAACCTCTCCAGGATCTGGTTAAAATGCAGATTCTGACTCCTCCCCCTTCAGCAGGGGCCTGGGAGGCCTCAATTCCAAGGAGCTCCAGGTGATGCTGGTCAGCGCCCACCCCCACTAGCAAGTTGAGGCTGTTTGCTGGCATTGGGATCTATTCTTTCAGGAAAGCAAGAATCCCAGTTTTCCAAAGGCCACAATGAATGGTGAAAGTGTTACATTTTAAATCTTCAGATTGTTTCTATTTGCACCTAAATATTTTTTTTTAATTCCGTGAATTTCAAAGTTTTTCTAGCTGCAAAAATTCTTTTTAAACTTATTACTTTATGTTTCAGAACAGTTTCTGTTTATAGAAGTTAACATAGTACAGTCCCATATACACCCTCTCCTCTCCCCACACACTTGTGTGTGTTAATTCTCAATCATATCCAACTCTTTATGACCCCATGGATTGTAGCTTACCAGGCTCCTCTGTCCATGGGATTTCCCAGGCAAGAGTACTGGAGTGGGTTGCCATTTCCTTCTCCAGGGGATCTTCCGAACCCAAGAATTGAACCTGGGTCTCCTGCATTGCAGGCAGATTCTTTACCAAGTGAGCCACCAGGGAAGACCCACACGCACCCTTAGTCTTCCCTTTTATTAACATCTTGCATTAACATGGGTCACTGTACAGCGGAGTCAATATTGATGCGCTATTAACTGAAGTCACAGTTCACCTTAGGGTTCAGTCTTTGGGTTGTACCTTCCCTGGGTTTGGATTCTGCCCCCTCAGGACCCAGACGTTGGCGACCCTGTGGATGTGCCCCTCACCATCCCCTCTGCCTCCCCAACATCCACCATTGACCATGTGTGTGTGCTATGTCATTTTTCTTATGAAAGAAAAACCCTTTGGGTACTCATGTCTAGACCAAACATAAGAAAATGAAAGACCGGAAAAAGCTTCATGCTTCCAGAAAGCAGATGAGAGGGGTATCACGTAGCTTCACGTGCCTTTGTCACCTGTACAGTCTCGCGAGTTTGAGATGCTCAGTAGAGAACTCCTCTGTCCTGCGGCTTTGTCCTTTATGCCTCCAGCCAGGTGGGATAGCCACGATAGAGGAGGAAGGGACACTTCCGGAAACCCAGCATGCTCCCAAGGCACCCGGCTCGGGCCCCTCTTGCAGCCCTTTCAGCCACTGCTTCCTTCCCCTCCCTGCCAAGAACAGCACCAGCGTCAGGCCCCGTCTCTGGTGCAGCCCTATGTCCATGCTCTCCTCTAGTAGACTGCCTCGGGTTCCACTGAAATCAAAGAAATGCCCAGTTAAATTTGAGTTGAGTTTATTCATTGGATTGATTGTCTAGTGTGTCCATTGGGACTGACAAAAACGACGACACACAATGTTTTCTTTGAAATTCAAATGTGACTGAGTGTCCAGGTTGTTTTGTCACGTTGCATGTTTTGTTTCATTTTGTTAGCAAATCGGTCAGCGCTGCCTCCAAGATTCCTTCCTGCCTGCTCTCATCTCCTCCCGGAGACCGTGATTCATCTGTTGCCAGGACTGCCTGCTCAGCGTTCCCTCCCGAGTGAACCCACTGTCGAGTCAGTGCCTGTTTCCACTCTAACGTCCTAGTTGAGAAACGAAGGGTCCCGTCACATTTTTCTGACGTGACAGCAGCCCTAGACCTCTACTAACTTCCACTCCTGTCTGTCTTTTCCTGTCACCAAGGCAGACATCAGGCCAATTCTGGAACAGAAATAAACTGGCAAAGGAATGTTCTTCCTATGAATCCTCCCTTGGCACCGCCATCTTCCCAGGAACAACCTCGTATTTTTAGGCTGCACTTTAAAGTCTTTTTTCCCCAACTTTATTTGGCACATTCATGTGTTGCTACTCACTCCACTCTTTTTATTTGATCCAATTTTGAAGTGTCCCCTTTCAGCTCTTTATGAGGGACAGGATGGTATGTCCTTGCTTGCTCTTTTATATATTAGGATTACTTTTGTGATGAAAACATTTCTAAAGACAAAGATATAAAATATAAAATATTTCCCCAACTCTAAACTTAATGAAGCCATGGCAGCTGGACCTCTGAGCACCTTGACTGTAAAAGGGACAGACGTGTAGACCTCATAAAGTCCTGGTGATTTGTTTTTATGTCACGGAGGTGGACAAGTGAAGGGACTCATTTTATATATATTTTCCTCAGAGGTTGCTAAGCTTTCCAGCGGCTCTTCTGGCCTGCCCACTCTCTAAATTCCCCAGTCAATAAAGGATTTCAGACCTTTTTCAGGTAAAAGCACATTCTGGGCTCTTCTATTATAGACTTGCTCTAAAACTAGGAGGAAAAAGCCAAAAGAGTTGGAGGTCATTTTGAGAAGTAATTTAAGACCTATAACCTAGCCTCTGAGTGTAAAAACAGAGGGTTGGGAATTAGGGTGGACCATGAAGAACTGTGCAAGTGAGTATCAGAACACGAAATCCTCCGTGTAGAAGCCTTATCAACTGTATGTCCAGTTCCTCAACGGAACTGGTTCTCACCTGCCCAGGAAATCAGCCTGTTTATCCTGAACTTTTTGAATAATATGCCAGGTGTAGTGTCAGACAACTCACCCACTGTATTTACTACACTTGACTATTTTCCAAAATCAATCACACCCTGAAAGGCAAAAGATAATGCCGCTGAGAAGTACTCAAAAGCATTGGCCAAAATATGTTAATGTTTTTATCTTCTTGGTTATCCCTACTATCTGCACTAAGTGACTGGACACAATTAGGTTTCAGTCCATTAAACGTGTAAAAATAACCAACTTGGGGAGACAGAGGTGGTTTGGTGACCAGTGCAGTGAGGTGCATTAACACTCGTGGTGAGAGGATTTCTCATTTCTAATTTATTTATGGCATGTCTCTCACTTCTGCTTCTGTAGTCATTATGCCCTTTCAATAAGAAGTTTTATCACTCTAAAAAGATAATGAATAGACCTCTACCGTTCCTGGGGCAAAAGCACTTAAGAGGCAGCTTTGTGAGGAAAGGTAAGTCAGATGGGAAGACCCCAAGGCAGTAAATGGGCACATATAGACATCATGGATACACAACCATTAGTTAAAATGTGGTTTTCTGTGTGTTCCTTGATAGCTCAGTTGGTAAAGAATCTGCCTGCAAGGCAGGAGACCCCAGTTCAATTCCTAGGTTTGGAAGATCCCACTCCAGTATTCTTGGGCTTCCCTTGTGGCTCAGCTGGCTAAGAATCCACTTGCAATGCAGGAGATGTGGGTTCAATCCTGGGTTGGGAAGGTCCCCTGGAGAAGGAAAAGGCTACCCACTCCAGTATTCTGGCCTGGAAAATGCCATGGAATGGATAGTCCATGGGGTAGCAAAGAGATGGACACAACTGAGTGACTTTCACATCACTTCACTTTGTGTGTGTGTGTATACAGAAGTGCCTTTTGAGATTATAACCTAGAAGATAATGGTCTGACACTTCTCTCTACTATGGATTTAGGTTCAATTGAGGTACTTTTGCTTATGCCTCTACAGTTGATGCCAGCTAATTTTTTATGTAGTGCTATTTTCTTCATAAAAATTTTTTCCATAGATGTCCAGAATAATTTTAAAATAGAGATTTCAAATTTGTAAAACTGAGGATTATGAATGTGAATGAAAGGCTCTCTCCTGGATCCTTTCTTAAAGCTAAGTAACCATTGTGCTGTGCTGGTGCTAAAGCACTTCAGTCACATCCGACTCTCTGTGGCCCGATCCTACGGGCCGCAGCCCGCCAGGCTCCTCTGCTCATGGGGCTCTCCATGCAAGAATACTGGAGCGGGTTGCTGTTTCCTCCCCCAGGGGACCTTCCTGAGCCAGGGATCGAGCCCGAGTCCCTCACACCTCCTGTACTGGCAGGCTGCTTCTTCACACTAGCACCACCCGGGAGGCCCAGTCACTGTGCTGGGCAAGCCTACTGTGCCTTGACAGTCCGGGTAACAACCCAAACGGGAAACTCACTCTGGTGGCCAGGCGTTAAGCTTCTGGCTGGCGTGACTTGGAGGCAGAAGGCCTCATGCTGCTACTGCTCCTCTGGGTAAAGGTGGGCTGAGTCCACTGCTGAGATGACGGATGCTGATCACTGTAAGGAAACTGGGTCGCTGCTCTACATGGAACAGAGAGGATTATTTGGATTCCAGCAATTCCTCTACGCCCCTCCAAAGCAAGTGCACTGAAGATCCTGACCCTTCAGGAACGAAGCTTTAGAACGTACCACCAGGCATGAAACCACAACCTTCTGAAGTTATGGCTGAGACCAGGAAACATGAGACGGGAGTGGAAGAAGGGAGTTACTTCCTGTGACTAGCTGCAGAAACAGTGGCTAAAATGGCTCTAAGTTATTTCCTCTTTGCTTGTTGTATGAGTGGGTGTGTGTCTGTGTATTTGTCAATACAAATTTTTCTTTCATGTCCTTCCACTTATTATTTTATACGTTTACAATATAGGTGACCAGATATTCAGACAGGACTGGGACTGAGGTTCTGGAACAATTAATACCACCCAGAGATAAACAGTGTGACTAACAATGAAGGTAGATTTATTTATTTTCAGAAAAGGGTGAGAATATATTTGAACAAAGCATAGTTGCATTTCTGGGTGAAAACATATGAGTTGTTGTCATTGTTTGAAGAAAGATAGGCATAGAAAGGATATGGATGTGTGCTGAGTAGTCGAAGGAATGGAGTTTGTCAGTTATTAGGTAACTCCCTTCGCTTTAAACCCACCCTGTTTTGTGATGGGTTTGGAACCTGCAGATCCTTGCTTTGCCAGAAGGCTGTTAGTCTCAGCCACTAGGGGGCGGCAGAGGAAAACTACTAGACAGGTGGGGAAGAAGAGGCCTATTCTCTCGCCTCTTACTGCTTGCCTATCAATGTCTCCTCATTCACTTTAAAAGTGGCAACTCATTTTCTGACATTTGCAAACTAGCCTCATCAGCCCATCTCAGAGACACAAACACCAGCTGTCCACTGCCCTCTCCTCAAAGGTCTGGGTTTCAGCTGCTCAAATCACTATCTCTAAGCTTCTAAAGCTTAATCATTTCAACCTCTCCATTTTTACTCCCAGCCCTAGAACTGAGAGCTGCTTTCTGGAATCTCTCTGATATCTTAGTGTTCTGCTTTTGCTTTCTCAGTTCTTCAGTAACTACTTAACAAGTATTTATATTAAATTAGCCCAGTAAAAGTGCCTGGTATGGTTTCTATCTCCTGCATGGCCCCTGATTCAAAAGACACAGACTGGATCATAAAGAATCCTACAAAACCTGGTAAGAAGTTTGGACTTCTCAATAAAATGGTTTAAGAGTTTTTAAAGCAGGAAAGTGACATAATCAGATTTGAATTTGAGAAAAATTGTCCTGGCTGCCCACAGAATAGGTTGGAGGGGTCAAGACTAGACAGTTAAGCACGTAGGGCAGAAATACAGATGAGATACTAGCTTGAATGAAGCGAAAGTGTTGACAGAAAAAAAATGAATGACTATAAGAGCTGTTAGAATCAATAGGAATTGGTGATGAATGGCACCGAAGTGGGAAGGAAGAAAAGGAATTTATTTCACTTGGAGGTGAGAAAGGACACCATCGAGGATGATATGCAGACTCTGGTAATGACAGCTGGTGAATCAGTTCAGAAAAAGAAGCCCCAACCTTGAAGGGTAATCAGGTTTACGGCAGTTGCATCAATTCAGTTTTGAACTGTGGTCTTTAGGTCTTAGGACATTGGGGGGTGGATGGATTCAGAGATATAGTGCTCAAGAAAAACAGATTTGACCTGGAGCTCATCTCCTCCAAATACTTTAGAAAAGTTGGTTTAAAATACTGAAGAATTCAAATCCAGTTCATTCAATTGTTTTTACCATAATCTTTTTGTTTAATCATATTTAAAAATCAAAATGCTTTTGAGTGAGCTTGTCTTGTAAGTTCATTAATAATATATTTTCAAGTTTAAAATTTTACTATTCTTTACTATCCTAGTGGTTGGTTCCCCTTTCAGTCACCTAGGGTGAGTGGCAGTATCATTAGATATGCCACTACTATGCAGATAATCATTTCAAAGTTGCTTAGCAACAATTACTCAATATTCAACTTTTATCAGCTTTTGCCCTAAGATGTTTTAAACCCTGAAGAGAGTGTACTATTTCAGGTATATAGCCCTGAATTCTATTATTTCTTTGCTAAAATAGCACAAGTTAATCTTAAAATTTGTACAGAAATAATACATCTGTTAAAGCTCATGATAATCACCAAATGAATCCAGCATTTCTGTATGTTTCTGTCAGAAATCCAGAACACAAAATTAATTCGAACAAGGGCATTTCTGTTTCAAATTCACTAACCTTGAGAGTCAAAAGGCATTTCTAAATCATTTCTGAGAATGAAAGGATGAAAAATGACATTAGGCTATATAAACTTACCATCTCCAAAGTCAATAATTTTGAATGAATCTAACTGATATTACAAAGATCCTCTAGTCTTTTTTCTACTAGGTCTCTCAATGAAAGAGCAAAATTACAAACCAAAGAGAAAATGCAAACAACCCCAAGTGTTCACTGCAAAGCCAAATTTATTTGAAACATATCAATATAAAATGGTGCCAGGGCTAGAAAGCAAAGACCTTTATAACAGATGAATTACAGCAACAAGTGCAGACACAGAACTAACACTTTAATTTCTTTCACAAATGGGTAAGTTCTTCCATCACCATTTTGACCAACTTCATGAAATGTTATGAATACATCAAAATTGTGGAGCGTTGGTTTATGCTAAAAGAAAGAGGGGAGCTAACTAAGCTGACGGAAGAAAACTGTGGTTGCTCCTTAACTGAAATAAAATAATTATTTCCCTGCTTTATTGGTTTTTTTTAATGATGGACTCTTGTTTTTGTAAAGCAGTAAAACTCAATCTCAGAAATTCATCAAAATTCCCTAGAGAGCTTTAAAAAACTCTAACCCTCTAAACTGGTGATCTATCCCATACCAATAAAGAAAGGAAATAATTACCCAGTAACTTGTAGTTTTAAAAACCCAACACCATAGTCAAAGGTGAAATGCTCTTTAAACAAGGCCTACTACACTGGGTATTGGGCAGGGGAGGAGGTTATTGGTATCTTCTTAACGATCTTACCTTTTTTCTATGACTTTAAGCAAATGTCTCCAAAAGTCTTTCAGTTTATTTAGAGATTTTTATTATTTCTCTGTTTCCTTTGCTGTTATTTTGAACAATAGCTATCTTTCCCACTTCCAGAGTTTTTACTAGTTTAAAAAATGAAACAGTGAGGTATACCACACATACAGGAGAATGTATAAAACATAATTAAAGAATAATGATAAATATTCACATGAACACCACCCAGTCAAAATATAAAACACTGCCTCTCAGGACCACAGAGACCCCATGTGTCCACTCTCAGTCACACGATCTTGTTCCCATGCAAATACCATCCTCCCAGTTTTTATAACTGTTATTTACTTGCTTTTCTTGACAAGTTTACCATTAATATCTGCATCTCTTACAACTCTGTTTCATTCGGCCTGTTTTTGAACTTGTAAAAATGAATTCATACTACATGTATTTGACTTCTTTCAATTAGTATTATGAGAAGGTATACAGTTCAGTTTCATTTCTACATGACTATACCATAACTTCCTATCCATTCTACTGATGAAGACAGGACTGTTTCCAACTTGTAGCTGCTAAAACAATTCTCATTTCACATGAACATTCTTATACAGCATCCTAATCTTCCACAAGTATACGCCAGAGTGGTTTTGTTGGTGGTAACGTAATATTAATAACAATAGGATTAGCAAGTAGCAATGATACAAACACTTTATAGTGTTTATTATTTTCCAGGTACTGTTCTGAGTAGTTCACATAGATTAACCCACTAAACCCTCACAAAAATCTTAAGAGGGCAAAAACTGATTCTTGCAGGAAGAGGCTAGGGAAAAAGAGACAAAATCTTCCTCTTTTATGTATAAAGTCATATGCTCAAGAACTAGAAAGATGGGAATCAAGTCGATATAGTGGGCAGCAAAGTCTGTACTCAATTACCACATCATAATGCAACAGTGAGCACAGACTATGGAAAGGGAAGGGAAGGGAAGTCGCTCAGTCATGTCCAACTCTTTGCGATTCCATGGGTTGTAGCCTACCAGGCTTCTCCATCCATGGAATTTTCTAGGCAAGAGTACTTGAGTGGGTTTACTATGAACACCTTAAAAAATTTAAGAGAATGTGAAAATGTTTTCCAAAGAGGTTATAACTCCATTAGTAGAATAAGAGAGTTTCCATTACTTTCTATCTCTGACAGCATTTGTTATTTGTCAACTTTCTTATTTTAATCTGGAAGTTGTGTGATGCAGTACCACTGATTTATATTTTCATTTCTCTATTACAAATGAGGCAAAGGATATCTTTTATGTTTACTGATCATGTGGGTTTCCTATTTGTGAATTTCTTGTTCAAGTTTTTTTTGCCTATTTTCTATTGAATTTTACATCATTCTCACAATATGTAGGAATTTAGATGTTCTGAATATTTTTTCTTTGGCCATTATCTGAGGTGCAACCATTTCTTCACACTCTGAGGCTTGCATTTGCACTCTGTACTCCTTTTAATGGAAAAAAGTAACACGGATTTTGTCCCAATCACTACTCTACCAACTTATATATTATTCTTGTGTTTTTAAATCTCTCACTTCTTAACCCCAAGAAACATCATGACTGTTCCATATGGTAACTGTTCCTTTAGATTAATCCATTTAACAACCTTGGTCCTTTATTCCTGCTTTCATTATCTTTCTATGTACTATATAAAGCATTTCCTTCCAGAAGAACAAACTGCAGGGGGCAACCATGCTCATGCTCTGCCATCTGAAACTGTATTCAACCATCATTCTTGAGGTAATTTGCTGAGTGTAGAATTTCAGGTTGAAAATCATTTTTCTCTCACACACTGTAGACAATTATCCAACTGGTTTCTGCCTCCCACTGCTGCTGTTGAGAAGTCAGCTAAAGAAAAATCTAGCTGACACTGCTCTGAAAGTTATTACACGACTTCTGTTTAGCGGCTTTCACAATTTTTTGTCTTTAGGATCCTACTGTTTCACTACTGTTTACCCAGCTGAGCATTTCATCTTTCTTCTACTTGGGATAAATTTGTGGACTGGTATTTTGGTATTTTTCATTGATTTAAAAATCCTCACCAGTTATTTCTTCAAATATTGCTTCCACCCCATTTATCTATTTGAGACTATGGTCAGCTAGACCTTAGACCCTTTAGTTTTATCCCCCACTCTCATTTTCAAGTTTCTCTTCAGTGTTACCTCCTGTCCTATTCTGTCCTCACTGGGTCTCTTTTCAGGCCCATTTAATCCTGAGTGAAACCTCATTGGCTTATTTTTAATTTTAATTCTTCTATTTTCCATTTCTAGAATTTCTACTTGGTTCTTTTTCACATATGCTAAGTTTTTATAATGCCTTGTTTCCTGTAGATATTTTACAACTTGATTTTTATTTTTTAAACATAAACACAGATATTTTATACTATACTTGTGCTAATTTCAAAGTTGTTCTCTTGTGGTCTTTGCTGCCTTTCATTCATAATGCTAGCCAGTCTCTTCCTTATGAACTTTGTTAATTTAAACTTAAAAGGCATTCATTTCCTAGTAAAACTGTTTGTGAACCTAGCATCCTCCAAAGATTTGATTATACCTGCCAGGTATTCATTCTGGGGCCACTGAATTCACAGCTTAAGTTGTTTTAGCACCTAGTTTGAATTTGGGGTGACCAAGTCTACAGCAACACTGGAGCTGATTCACTTCTGGCTCACTCTTACCTTGAGGGTCTAGTCCTTAGGGGCTGCTTTCCCCACCTCTGGTGGGCTGTACATTTTGTCTTCTGCTTACTGGGTTCAAAAGGACCATCAAAACCAAAGCTGAAATTCACCCTTGGGGCAAAAGAGGCTTCAGCAGTTTCACTGAGATATTGTCCTTATAATTACATAATCTCTTAGGATATTGCCAACTCTAAATGCTTCTCAAAAATGCTTTTATATTCTGACTAAAAGTTCATTTTCATGAGAACTGTTAACAAAGTCTGCCACAGTACTGAAAAGGAAATCTAACATCTTTGTTAAAAATGTTGGCTATTTCATAGCATCCTTTCCATGCTTATTAATGTCAAGAAATTTCCCATGTCCTTAAAAACCTTTTGCAAACCTAAATTTAAACTTTTTGATTGTCAAGTAATTACAACTCAATCTTTCTGACATGTGGGAAACTTTTGTTCTCAAATTTTGACTCTTTTAAACACCAATTCTAATAACATGTTTATATCAAAAGCTTTGTCCACACTTCTAATCCTATCCTTAGGATAGGATTCTACAAAGAGTTACTAGGTCCAAAAAGGTATGATAATTTTTAAAATTATTAATACACATTGCCAACTGAATTCCATAGTGGAAAGGAGCTACCCTACATCCAAGGTAAGAAATGGCGGCTACACTTTGCCAGAGTGCCGTGAAGAGATACCCCACATCTAAGGTAAGAGAAACCCAAATAAAACGGTAAGTGTTGTGAGAGGGCATCAGAGGGCAGACACACTG
>SJYC01099776.1:0-27943 GCA_006408675.1 Madoqua kirkii
AGAGTTGTACTATAAAGAAAGCTGAGCACCGAAGAATTGAGGCTTTTGAACTGTGGTGTTGGAGAAGACTCTTGAGAGTTCCTCGGACTGCAAGGAGAACCAACTAGTCTGTCCTAAAGGAAATCAGTCCTGAATACTCACAGGACGGACTGATGCTGAAGCTGAAACTCCCAATAGTTTGGCCACTTCATGCGAAGAACTAACTCATTGGAAAAGACCCTGATGCTGGGAAAGATTGAAAGCAGGAGAAGAAGGGGATGACAGAGGATGAGATGATTGGATGGCATCACCAACTCAATGGACATGAGTTTGGGTAAACTCCAGGAGTTGGTGATGGACAGGGAGGTCTGACGTGCTGCAGTCCATGGGGTCGCAAAGAATCGAACACGACTGAGTGACTGAACTGAACTGAAGATTATTCTGGATTATCTGAGTCAGCCCAATGTCATCAATAAGTCTTTATTCATGAGAGAGGGAAGGCCAAAGATGGAGGAGATATGATGTAGAAGCCCTGTGATGCCCCGTGAGGAAGGCTCAATCAATCATTGCTTGCTTTGAGGATGAAAGGATGTCATCCTCAGAGAATGTGGGTAGCCTCCAGATGCTGGACAAAGTAAGCGGATGCGTTCTCCCTGACAGCTTCCCTGGCAAGAAGGCAGCCCTGTCAACACCTTGATTTTAGCCCAGTGACACGTTTTGGGACTCAGATCTCCTGAACTATAAGATAATACATTTGTTCTAAGTCACCAGGTTTGTAGTCATTTGTTACAGCAGCAATAGAAAAGTAAGACGTTACACTTCTGTTTTCATCCATTCAGCAAAACTGTTATCAAACACCTTCTATGTGATAGGTAATATGCACAGGAGACTCTGGAGTGAATAACCACATGATGTCCCTGTCCTCATGGAGTTTATGTTCTAGTGGGAGAAAGTAGATACAAAACAAACAAATAAAAATGTAGTATGTCAGGTGGTGTTAAATGCTATGGAGAAGGGTGAGAGCATTCGAAACTCACAGAGCTCAGGGCTGGCTGGAGATGGAGCAGTGGGCAATAAAGGAACATCTGAGCAGACATAGGAAGTAAGTCCGTTAAGTCTCTGGAGGAGACCATTTTACACAGCAAGGAGCAAGTGCAAAGGCCTCAAGACAGGAAGGCACTTGGTGTGTTTAAGGGACAGCAAAGAGACCACAGTGGCTGAAAACGGGTGAACCAGGGGCAGAGATGCAGAGTGAGATTATAGATAGGTAAGAGAAGAGGGCCAAATCATGTGGGGTCTTGAAGCCTTAGTAAGGATTTTAACTTTTACTCTGACCAAAATGTGAAGTCCCTGGAGGCTTCTGAGCAGAAGAGTAATGGGATGTGACTTAAAAACACAGTGGGGCCAGGAGGGCAGCAGAGAGACCAACATGGAGGCCCTGGCAGTAATCCAGGAAAGAGATGATGCAGTTTGGCCCAGTGTGATAGCAATGGAGTTGGTAAGGAGTCAGGATATATTTTGGAGGTGACGATACCTAATTTGCTGAAAGAACAGATGTGAGTGTGAGAAGAAGGGAGGAGTCAAAGAACTCCACATTTTTTGGCCTAAGCAACTGGAAGAATAGAGGTAATATCTAGAGAGATGAAGGCTGTGAAGAAGGTATAATGGGAAGACCGGTGTTTCAGCTACCTATTGGAACCAAAATAAATCACCCAAATGTATTAGTTTAACAATGATTTATGATCTCCTTGACTACATGGGTTGGCAGCCTGGCTGTTCTTTGGCTGATCTAGCCTGGGTTGAGTCAAGTGGTTATCTGATAGCCCATCTAGAGCTAGAAGGTCCTAGATGGCCTCCCGACATGGCTGGATCCACGGCCAGCTGCTGGATGGGCTGCCTCACTCAGCTTTCCACATGGGCTCTGGTTTTTAGTGAGGTGAGTCTGGATTCTTTTCTACAGTGACTGCAGGATTCCAGAATGAGAGAGTAAAAGCTGCAAAGCCTCTTATGTCCTAGGTTCTGAAATTTCTACTCCATCACTTTCTACTGATAAAAGCAAAATACAAGGCCAGCTCAGGTTTGGGGACAGGGTAGGGATGTATGTGAAGAAATTAATGCTCATGTTGCAAACAGGCATGGACACAGGGCGGGGTGATTCACCAGGACAATTCTTATACCAGTTACTACAATGAGGAATTGGTTTGTGGGCACATTAAGTCTGAGATACCTCATAGACATCTGGGTGGAGATGTTGAGTAGGCTGTTGGATACATGAGTCTGGAGTAGAGGAGAAGAGTTCAGGGAGAGTATACATTTGGGAATAATCCTACAGTAATTAAATCCACAAAACTGTAGGAGAAAACTAACAGAGAGAGAGTAAAGACAGAATGGTTTAAAATAACAAAATGGTTTAAAAATGGAGTCCTAAAAAAAAAAATCGAGTCCTGATGCATTTCAACATTAAGAGGCTGGGTTGACGAGGAAAGATCAACAAAATTGACTAAAAAGGTAAGAAGAAATGGAGGAGACAGTGCCATTCTGGAATGAAGGAAATAAAAAGTTTTGTAAGGAGCAAGGGGGAGTCAAATTCTGCAGCTGACAGATTGAGCAAGGCTAGGGACTGATAAATGACTGTTCAGTTTCCTACAGTGAAAATCACTGGTGAACTTTATGAGAGGTATTCTGGTTTTCCACTGAGGCAAAAACTTCATCAGTTCAGTTGCTCAGTCGTGTCTGACTCTTTGCGACCCCATGAATTACAGCACGCCAGGCCTCCCTGTCTGTCACCAACTCCCGGAGTTCACTCAGGCTCACGTCCATCGAGTCAGTGATGCCATCCACCCATCTCATCCTCTGTTGTCCCCTTCTCCTCTTGCCCCCAATCCCTCCCAGCATCAGAGTCTTTTCCAATGAGTCAACTCTTCGCATGAGGTGTCCAAAGTACTGGAGTTTCAGCTTCAGCATCAGTCCTTCCAAAGAACACCCAGGACTGATCTCCTTTAGGATGGACTGGTTGGATCTCCTTGCAGTTCATGGAACTCTCAAGAGTCTTCTCCAACACCACAGTTCAAAAGCATCAATTCTTCAGCGCTCAGCCTTCTTCACAGTCCAACTTTCACATCCATACATGACCACTGGAAAAACCATAGCCTTGACTAGACAGACCTTTGCTGGCAAAGTAATGTCTCTGCTTTTGAATATGCCATCTAGGTTGGTCATAACTTTCCTTCCAAGGAGTAAGTGTCTTTTAATTTCATGGCTGCAATCACCATCTGCAATGATTTTGGAGCCCCCCAAAATAAAGTCTGTCACTGTTTCCACTGTTTCCCCATCTATTTGCCATGAAGTGATGGGATCAGATGCCATGATCTTAGTTTTCTGAATGTTGAGCTTTAAGCCAAACTTTTCACTCTCCTTTTTCACTTTCATCAAGAGGCTTTTTAGTCCCTCATCACTTTCTGCTTTCTGCTTCACTTTCTGCATATCTGCATATCTTGATTCCAGCTTGTGCTTCTTCCAGCCCAGCGTTTCTCATGATGTACTCTGCATAGAAGTTAAATAAGCAAGGTGACAATATACAGCCTTGATATACTCCTTTTCCTATTTGGAACCAGTCTGTTCCATGTTTAGTTCTAACTGTTGCTTCCTGACCTGCATATAGGTTTCTCAAGAGGCAGGTCAGGTGGTCTGGTATTCCAATCTCTTTCAGAACTTGATAGGAGTTGGTAAAAGAAAGAATAGGACACATGGAGACAGATGTTCAGACCAGTTTTTCAGGACTTCCACTGGGAAAGGGAGCAGAGTAATGAGGTAACAGCAAGAGGGAGATATAGGTCAAGATAAAATTTTTCCCCCAATATTTTATTAATGAAAAATTTCAAACACCAAAGGGTTGAAAGAATTTTACACTGAACACATAGAGCCACCACTTGGACTCTTCTGCCCACATTTTCCTAGACTTGCTTTATCACATATATGTCCATCTATCTACCAATCCCCAAGATAGGCTTTAAAATTTTTTTTTAACATTGACACATTATAGCAAGACTGAAGGTTTCTGGGAAAACCCAGTGGGTGGAACAAATTGATGAGGCAAGAGCAAGTCGGGGGAAAGATGATGAGTACAGTGGGCTGGGTGGGAGAGAGAGGCTGCGTCAAGTGCTAAGGAAGGGCTTGGCTTTCAAAAAGGAGCACAGACAGAATAGCCATCGTTACAGGAATGAAGGTGAGGCACGGATTCCAGAAGGTAGGTGCATGCAAGTGTGGGAGCTGTGGAAGTTCTCTCCTAATGAAGTCATCCGCTGAGAGTGAACACAGGGGGTGGAGGAAGTGTTGTAAATTAGACGAGAAAGGAAAGAGGTGTGCAATAATCTTCTAGAAGAGTGGGAGGGTGATTTGTCTCAGAAATACAGGAAGAATGCCAAGCAACCCCAGGGGTCCATCTGAAGTTAAAGGTCAGGCATTTGAAAAGAGATAACACGGCTTTAGTTTTCCTCAGCCTTGTTCAGCTGCATGGGTGTAGGTGCAGTAGAAGAGTTAGATGTAATAAATTTTTTTCCCAAGTGAGTATAGCAGAGGGGCAGAGAAATTGAGGATGTACACTAAAGCATGGCAATATTACTGGAACATGGAATTAAAGCCACACAAAGAGGGCAGTGAGGAAATGATAAGGGTAACAGACAAGGGAAAAGTGGTGGGATAAATGGACTTCAGGTCCCAAAAGGGTCAGAGAATAGATAGAGTTTTGGGTGGCAATTGCTGAGCAGGATGCTGGAAACTGAGATTATGGAGGGGCTGAAATTATTGGAATGATAAGGTCAAGGCCATGTTTATGAGAGTGAGTGACTGAGGTGAGGTGTAGTGGACAGAGTATTGAGGGAAAAGAGATCAGGGAACTGAGCAGTTTTTAAAAACAGCTTTCCTGAGATAAACCTCTCATATACTTTGCCCATTGAAAGTATAAAATTCAATGGTTTTTAGCATACTCACAGAGTTGTGAGAACTCATCACTAAAATCAATCTTAAAAACATTTCTTAATACTTCCTAAAGAAATATATACCTTTTTGCCATCAACTCCTCTCTCTCCACATTTCCCAGCCTTAGGCAACCACTACTCTACCTACAGTTCTATGGATTTGCCTCTGGACATTTCGCACCAATGGAATCTTATAATATGTGGTCCTCTGTGACTGGTTTCTTTCACTTGGCAGGATATTTTTGAGAGTCATCTTCTTTGTTAATATTGGAATGACTTAAAAATTATGACTGTTGGTGTTGGAGAGAAGGACAGTGATCCAGAAGTTATAAAACCTTCAAGGAAAGGGAAGTGACTCAGTGACCTACTGTAAGGAGGGGAAAAAGATGGTACAGTTTGATGAAATCAGAGTTGGCGCAAAGAAAGAGCGGTTTACTCCAGGGAGTCCAGTGAGAGAAGATGATAAGGCTGGCTATAAGGCACCAGAACCAGAAGGTCAAAACCCAAAGTTGTGCGCCGGGATCTCATGCTGTCTCATGCTGCCGCTCCCTTCCCTGCCTCACCTGCCACAGCCTCCAGAGCTCCCACACTCCACAGCCTTTCCTTTCACGCATGTTATGTTGCTGTCTGATTGACTTCATCACCAGGTCCTACATTTCCAGGACAGGGAATGGGACTGGCTCAGTTCAGTTCGAGAGCTGGTGTCCCCTGGGATCTGTTCTTCACTCCCGGTTCAGTCAGTCCTGGCCTGAGTGGTTATGGTGGGGTCAGGAGACAACACAGCAGCTCAGGCAGTGGGTTGAGAGCCTCTCAGAACTGACATGACTGAGAGGAGGAGGAGCAGCCTCACGGGGTCCCTGAGGAAGACAGAGCAGAGAAGAAGGCAGGGCCGCTGTGCTTAGACGTCAGGGCGCTGCTGCCCCTGAGGTGGAGCTTCAGGCTAATGCCACCTGTGGGCTGTCCAAGCCTGGGGAGCAATTGCTGGCTGTTCCACACCTCCCCAACCATCCCGGCAATAAAACCCCACTGCTCAGCAGGCAGGAGTCAGCCCTGCCACTGGAAGAAGCCTGACTAACACACTCTCTTCTCAAAAACCAGCACTGGGGGATTTGCTGAGGCCTCTTCCTCTCATTTCACAGAAACTTCAGGAGAGAGAAATTTCATCAAAAGAGGCAGTGCAACCACAACCCTGCCAATGCCCTGAGCTGATCTGCATGGAAGAGAAAGAAAGGAAAATAAGAACAAAGGAAAGAACTCTCTGAATTTGAGGGGGAGGGGAGTTGAAGGTTATTTTATTTTTAGAAAATATTATGAATAAAATAAATAAATAAATAAACATACAGAGACAAACAACACAATTACTGAAGATAAAAATACTCTAGAAGGAATCAACAGCAGAATATCTGAAGCAGAAGAACGAATCAGTGAGCTGGAAGATAGAGCAGAATAAAGTAAAAAGAATGAAAAGAACTGAGAATAGTCTCAGAGACCTCTGGGACAATATCAAATGCACCAACATTCGAACTATAGGGGTCCCAGAAGAAGAAGGGTAAAAGAAAGGGTATGAGAAAATTTTTGAAGAGATTATAGTTAAAAATTTCCTCAACATGGACAAGGAAATAGTCCATCAAGTCCAAGAGGTACAAAGAGTCCCATACAGGATAAACCCAAGGAGAAACACGCCAAAGCACATACTAAGCAAACTAACAAAGACTAAACACAAGAAAGAATAGTAAAAGCAGCAAGGGAGGAGCAACAAGTAACAAAGAAGGGAAACCCCGTATGCTTAGCAGCTGATCTTTCAGCAGAAACTCTGCAGGCCAGAAGGGAATGGCAGGATATATTTAAAGTACTGAAAGGGAAAAACCTACAACCAAGAATACTGTACCTGGCAGGGATCTCATTCAAAATTGATGGAGAAATAAAAAGCTTTTCAGACAGCAAAGTTAAGAGAATTCAGTACCACCAAACTAGCTTTACAACAAATGTTAAAGGGACTTATATAGTCAAGAAATACAAGAGAAGAAAAAAGATCTACAAAATCAACCCCAAATAATTAAGAAAATGACAATAGGAACATATATATCAATGATTACTTTAAATGTAAATGGATTAAATGCTCCAACCAAAAGACACAGATTGGCTGAATGGATACAAAAACAAGACATGCTGTCTACAAGAAACCCACTTCAGACCTCAAGACACATATAGGCTGAAAGTGAGAGGATGGAAAAATATATTCCATGCAAATGGGAAGCAAAAGAAAGCTAGAGTAGCAATCTTCACATCAGACAAAATAGACCTTAAAATAAAGAAGATTACAAAAGATAAGGAAGGACACTACATAATCATCAAGGGATCAATCCAAGAGGAGGACTAACAATTGTAAATATCTATGCACCCAACCTCAATACATAAGACAAACACTAACAGACATAAAAGGAGAAATTGACGGTAACACAATAATAGTAGGAGACTTTAACACCCCACTCACACTAACGGACAGATCATCAAAACAGAAAATCAATAAGGAAACACAAGTGTTTTAAATGATATATTAGATGAGATGGATCTCACTGATATTTTCAGGACATTCCATCCAAATGCAGAAGAATACACCTTCTTCTCAAGTGCACATGGAACATTCTCAAGGATAGACTACATCTCGGGTCACAAATCAAACCTCAGCAAATTTAAGAAAACTGAAATTGTATCAAGCATCTTCTCTGACCACAATACTATGAGACTACATATCAATTACAAGAAAAAAAGTGTAAGAAACACAAACACATGGAGATTAAACAACACGTTTTTAAATAACCAACAGGTTACTGAATAAATCAAAAGGGAAATAAAAAAAAATTCTAGAAACAAATGACAATGAAAACATGACAACTCAAAACCTATGGGATGCAGCAAAAGCAGTTCTAAGAGGGAAGTAGCAATACAGTCCTACAAGAAGCAAGAAAAACATCAAATAGACAACCTAACTTTACCCCTGAAACAACTGGAAAAAGAAGAATAAAAAAACCCAAAATTAGTGCAAGGAAAGAAATCATAAAGATCTGAGCAAAAATAAATGAAAAATAAATAAAAGAAACAATAGTAAATATTAATGAAACTAAAAGCTGGTTCTTGGAGAAGATAAACAAAACTGACAAGCCTTTAGCCAGACTCATCAAGAGAAAAAGAGAAGAATCAAATCAACAAAATTAAAAATGAAAGAGAGGTTACAACAGACAATGCAGAAATACAAAGGATTATAAAAGACTATTATGAACAGCTATATGGCAATAAAATGGATAACCTGGAAGAAATGGACAGATTCTTAGAAAAGTTCAATCTTCCAAGACTGAACCAGGAAGAAACAGAAATTATCAACAACCCAATTACAAGCACTGAAATTGAAGCTGTGATCAAAAATCTCCCCCAAAAAACAAAAGCCCAGGACCAGATGGCTTCACAGGAGAATTCTATCAAACATCTAGAGAAGAGCTAATGCCTATCCTTCCAAAAATGAAAGAACACTTCCAAACTCATTCTACAAGACCACCATCACCCTGATACCGAAACCAGAAAAAGACAACACACACACAAAAATGCTACATCACTGATGAACATAGATACAAAAATCTTCAACAGAATTTTAGCAAACAGAATTCAGCAACACATCAAAAAGCTCATACACCATGATCAAGTTGGGTTTATTCCAGGAATGAAAGGATTCTTCAATATATACAAATCAACCAATGTGATACACCATTTTAATAGACTGAAAGATAAAATCATATGATAATCTGAATAGATGCAGAAAAAGACTTTGACAAAATTCAGCACCCATTTATGATTAAAAGTCTTCAAAAAATGGGCACAGAAGGAATCTACCTCAACACACTAAAGGCCATATATGATAAGCCTACAGCAAACATACTCAATGGTGAAAAACTGAAAGCATTCCCCCTAAGATCAGGAACAAGACAAGGGTATCCATTTTCACCACTATTATTCAATGTAGTTCTGGAAGTCCTAGCTACAGAAATCAGAGAAGAAAAAAATAATAAAAAGAGTCCAGATCAGAAAAGAAGTAAAGCTGTCACTGTTTGCAGATGACATGATACTCTACATAGAAACTCCTAAAGATATCAGAAAATTTCTAGAGCTAATCAGTGAATTTAGCAAAGTTTCAGGATACAAAATCAGTCCACAGAAATCACTTGCATTTCTACATACTAACCATGAAAAATCAGAAAGAGAAATCAAGGAATCAGTCCCATTCACCACTGCAACAAAAAGAATTAAATATCCAAGAATAAACTTACCTAAGGAGACAAAAGAACTGCACACAGAAAATTATAAGACTCTAATGAAAGAAATCAAAAGTGACATAAACAGATGGAGAGATATTCCATGTTCTTGAGTAGGAAGAATCAATATTGTGAAAAAGACTATACTACCAAATGCAATCTACAGATTCAATGCAATCCCTATAAAACTACCAATGGCATTTTTCACAGAACTAGAACAAAAAATTTCACAATTCATATGGAAACATAAAAGATCCCAAATATCCAAAGCAGTCATGAGAAAGAATGGAGCTGGAGGAATCAACCTTCCTGACTTCAGATTATACTACAAAGCTATAGTCATCAAGACAGTATGGCACTGACACAAAAACAGAAATATACACCAATGGAACAAGATAGAAAGCCCAGAAATAAACCCATGCACCTATGGGTACCTTATTTTTGACAAAGGAGGGCAAGAATATACAATGGGGCAAAGACAGCCTTTTCAGTTAATGGTGCTGGGAAAACTGGATAGCTATATGTAAAAGAATGAAATTAGAACACTTTCTAACACCATACACAAAGATAAACTCAAAATGAATTCAAGACCTAAACGGAAGACCAGAAACTTTAAAACTCTTAGAGGAAAACATAGGCAGAACCCTCAATGACATAAATCAAAGTAAAATCCTCTTTTACCCACCTCCTAGAGTAACGGAAATAAAAACAAAAGTAAACAAGTGGGACCTGATTAAACTTAAAAGCTTTTGTATAATAAAGGAAACTATAAGAAGGTGAAAAGACAACCCTCAGAATGGGAGAAAATAATAGCAATGGAAACAACTGACAAAGGATTAATTTACAAAATATACAAGCAACTGATACAACTCAATGCCAGAAAAACAAATAACCCAATTAAAGAGTGGCAAAAAGACCTAAACAGAAATTTCTCCAAAGCAGACATACAGATGGCTAACAAACACATGAAAAGATGCTCAACATCGCTCATTATTAGAGGAATGCAAATCAAAACTAAAATGAGATATCACCTCACACAGGTCAGAATGGACATCATCAAAAAGTCTACAAACAATAAATGCTGGAGAGGGTGTGGAAAAAGGGAACACTCTTGCACTGTTGGTGGGAATGTAAATTGATACAGCCACTACAGAAGATGGTATGGAGATTCCTTAAAAAGGCAAAAATACAATTTAATGAGACAAAGCAAGCATCAGAGCTGGATTCAGACTCAGACATGATAGGGATGTTGCAATTATCAGACCAGTAATTTAAAACAATTATGCTAAGGGCTCCAAAGGATAAAGTAGACAGCATGTGAGAAAGACGGACAATGTAAACAGAGAGCTGGAAATTCTAAGAAAGAATGAAACAGAAATGCAAGAGATCAAAAACACTGCAACAAAAATTAAGAGTGCCTTTGGTGGGCTTATTAGTAGGCTGGACACAGTTGAGGAAAGAATCCCTGAGCCTGAAGATATTTCAGTAGTAACCTCCAAAACTGAAAAATCAAACAATGAGAAAACAGAATGTAATCATGAACAACTGAGAAGGCAATGGCACCCCACTCCAGTACTCTTGCCTGGAAAATCCCATGGGCAGAGGAGCCTGGTGGGCTGCAGTCCATGGGGTCGCAAAGAGTCGGACAACTGAGCGACTCCACTTTCACTTTTCACCTTCATGCACTGGAGAAGGAAATGGCAACCCACTCCAGTGTTCTTGCCTGGAGAATCCCAGGGATGGGGGAGCCTGGTAGGCTGCCGCCTATGGGGTCACACTGAGTCGGACACGACTGAAGTGACTTAGCAGTAGCAGTAGCAGTGGGACAGTTACAAAAGGTGTCACATATGTGTAATCGGAATATCAGAAAGAGATGAGAAAAAATGAACAGAAAATATCTGAAACAATAATGATGGAGAATTCCCCCAAATTAATGTCAAGACACCAAACCACAGAGCCAGTAAGCTCACATAACATCAAATAGGATAAATGTTGCCCCACTCCCACACTTCACTAGGTATTTCATTTTCAAACTATGGGAAGTCAAAAATAGACAAATCCTGAAAGAATAAAGAAGGAGGGAAATTACCTATAGAGGATCAATTAGAAACCATTTAAACAAGAAAAAAGTGGAGTGAAATTGCTGAAGTGTTGAGAGAGAAATTCCACCAACTCAGAATTCTATACCTTGTGAAATTATCCTTCAAAAGGAAAGGAGAAATACAGATTTTCTCAGACAAATATCTAGAGAATTTGTTGCCAATATATCTAACTATATGTTGTCTATAAGAAACCCACTTTAAATGTAAAGACACATATAGATTAAAAGTAAATGGATGGAGAAAGATATACCATACTGACACTAATCAAAAGAAAGCAGTGGCAGCTGTACTGATTTTGGACATCAGAGCAAGGAAAGTTATCAGGGATAAAGAAAGTGAAGTCGCTCAGTCATGTCTGACTCTTTGCGACCCCGTGGACTATAACCTACCAGGCTCCTCTGTCCATGGGATTCACCAGGCAAGAATACTGGAGTGGGTTGCCATTTCCTTCTCCAGAGGATCTTCCCGATCCAGGAATTGAACCCGGGCCTCCCGCCTTGCAAGCAGACACTTTAACCTCTGAGCCAAAGAGGGGCATTGAATAATGACAAAAGGGTCAATTCTCCAAGAAGACATAACAGTCCTTACCATGTAGATGCCTAACAACAGAGCATCAAAATATGTGAGGCAAAAACTTATAGAACTGTAAGGAGAAATAGATGAATCCTCTATTACAGCTGGAAACTTCAACAATCCTCTATCAGAAATAGACAGATCCAGCAGGCAGAAAATCAGTAAGGACATAGACTCAACAACACCATCAATCACCATCAATATAGACTACTTCACCTTCAAACAGCAGAATATATATTCTTCTCAAGCCCATATGAAACATTCACCAAGACAAATCACATTCCAGGCTATAAAATATATCTTACTAAAATTAAAAGGACAGAAATCATACAATGTCTGCTTTCAGACTTCATGGAACTAAATACAAAATCAATAACAGAGAGATAGCTGAAAATCCCCAAGTACTTGAAGAAAAAATAATACACTTCTAAATAACACACAGGTCAAAACTGAAGATAAATTTTAAAACATTTTGAACTAAATGAAAATACAACTTATCAAAAGGTGCGGGACACAGCAAAATCCATGCTTAAAGGGAACTTGTAGCACTGAGTCATCCATTAGAAAAGAAGATTTCACTTTAATCATCTAAGCTTTCACCATAGGAAATCAGAAAAATATGAGAAAATTATTTTCCTTTGTCTCAGCCATGCCACGCTACATGTGGGATCTTAGTTTCCCAACCTGGGATTTAACATGTGTCCCCTGCAACGGAAGTGTGGAGTCTTAACCACTGGACCACAAGGGAACTCCCTAAGAGAAAATTAAACCCAAAATCAGCACGAGAACAGAAATAGTAATTAGGGTAGAAATCAATGAAATTAAAAACTGCAAACCAATAAAGAAAATCAACAAAACTAAAAGCTAGACTTTGAAAAGATCAATAAAGTCAGTAAACCTTTAGCTAGAGTAAGGAAAAAAAGAGATAAAAATTTCTAATATTGGAAATGAAAGAGGGAATATCACTATAGATCCCCAGGACATTAAAAATAATCAAGGTATACTATGAACAACTCAACGTCCACAAATATGATAACCCAAACGAAATGGAACAATTTTCTGAAAGAAACAATCTGTCAAAACTCACACAAGAAGTAAACAATCTAAATAGACCTGTATCAGCTTAAAAAATTGAGTAAATGATGAATAACCTTTCAAAACAAAAAGCATCAGACCCAGATGGATTCACTACTGAACTCTATCAAATGTTTAAGGAAAAAATTATACCAGTTCACTACACTCTCCCTCAGAAGATCAAAGCAAAGCGAATACTTCCTAACTCATTCTATGAAAACAGTATTAATCTAATACCAAAACCAAATAAAGACATTAAAGAAAAGTACAGAACAATATCTCTTATGAACACAGATGCAAAAATCCTCAACAGAACAATAACAAATTGAATCAAATAATGTATAAAAATTACACATCATGGCCAATTGGGATTTATCTCAGATATACAAGGCTGGTTCAACATTTGAAAATCAATGTATTCCATCACATCAACAGGTTAAAGAAGAAAAATCACATGATAATATCAATAGATGCTGAAAAAGCATTTGGCAAAATTCAACACAAATTCATGATAAAAGTTCTCTGTAAACTAGGAATAGTAGGGAACATTTTCAACTGAATAAATAATTATCTACAAACCTCCTGAAGTTAACATCATGCTTCATGGTAAGAAACTTGAGGTCTTCCCATTAAGATCAGGGTCAAGGTAAATGTCCCCTCTTACCACTGCTTTTCAACATCATACTAGAAGTCCTAAATAATGGACTAAGGTCAAAAAAAGGAAATAAAAAGGATTCATACTGAGAAGAAAGAAATAAAACTGTCTTTGTTTACAGATGACATTATCATCTATGTAGAAAATTAGAAAGAATCAAGAAAAAATTCTGGAAATAATAAGTGATTACAGCAAGGCTACAGGGCACAGTTATTATTTTTTTTTAAGAAAATCACTTTCCAATATATTACCAATAAACAAGTGGAATTTGAAATTAAAATCACAATACAACTTACATTAGTATCCCTCAAAATGAAATACTTAGGTATGAGTCTAACAAAATAGTACAAGGTCTAAATGAAGAAAACTATACAATTCTGAGGAAGGAAATCAAAGAAGTTAATAAATGGAGAGAAATTACATGTCCATGGATAGAAAGATTCAATACTGTCAAAGTGTCAGTCCTTCCCAACTTGATCACTAGATTCAATGTAACCCTTATCAAAATCCCAGCAGCTTATTTGTGAACACTAACAAACCTCTCTAGTGTTTATACGGAGAGGCAAAAGACCCAGAATGGCCAACACAATACTGAAGGAGAAGAACAAAGTCAGAGGACTGACACCACCCTACTTAAAGATTTATTATTAACATACAGTAATCAAGACAGTGTGGTACTAGCAAAAGCACAGACAAATCAGTCCATAGAATAGAACAGAGAGCCCAGAAATACACCCACATAAATATAGTCAACCAATCTTGACAGAAGAGGGAGAAAAAATACAATGGAGAGTAATAGTCTTTTCAGCAAATAATGCTAGAACAACTGAACATTCACATAAAAAAAAGCATATAGATGCAGACTTGACACTGCTCACAAAAATTAACTCAAAATGGATCACAGACCATAAGATAAAACACAAAACTCTAAAAACTAGTAGAAGATAACATATGAGAAATCTAGATGACCTTGGGTTTGGCAATGACTTTTTAGATACAACACCAAAAGCACAATCTCTGAAAGAACTAATTAGTTGGAGACTTCATTAAAATTAAAAACTTCTGCTCTGTAAAAGACACCTTTGAGAAAATGAAGATAAGTCATAGACTGTATTTGCAAAAGATGTATCTGATAAAGGACTGTTAAAGAAAACACACTTAAAATTCAATAACTCTTCAAATTCAACAACAAGAAAACAAATAACCCAATTAAGAAATGTACAAAAGATCTGAGAAGATATGTCATGAGGGACTCGCAAGTTAAAACAATCAAATACACACCTATTAGAAGGGCCAAAATCCAGAATGCTGTAACACTAACTGCTGATAAGGAGCAACAGGAATTCTCATTCATTGCAGGTGGAACCCTATGGGCAGGGAAGTCTCCAAAGTGTAGGATTTAGCTTTCCTACGTCAATAACTAGAAGAAGGTGAATGACCCAGGTGGAGAGAGCCAATCCATAGTATTCATTTCACCCTCCACAGAGGCATTACCAAATTTCACTCTCAGCAACACAGGATCTTAGCAATACTTTGAGCTTTGCCAATTCAGTAAAAGAAAAACAACACCTTATTGTTTCAATTTGCACTTCTTCCCAGGTGGCTTACTGGTAAAGAATCTGCCTGCAGGAGACACAGAAGACAGCTGGTTCGATCCCTGGGTCAGGAAGATTCCCTGGAGGAAGGAAATGGCAACCCACTCCACTATTCTTGCCTGGATAATCCCATGGACAGAGGAGCCCAGTGGGCTACAGCCCATGGGATCGCAAAGAGCCGGACATGACTGAGTACATCTCTTCCTTTGGAAGAAGGTGAGCATTCTCTCACAGACCACTACAACGTGCACCTCTGTGAATAGAATTCAATGGGAGTATTGACCTCTGCTGCTGTGCAACATGGTGAGCCTGTATTATAGTTACATAAACTTTAATTTCTTTTTGTGAATTCTTTAGATCCTATGCCCACAAGCTGGCTTCCTGCCACTCCCCCCCTTCCCCCAAGATAGACTTAACTGAAAACATACATTAGGGCCTGGACATATGGCATCTTCAGTGTCACAGATTTCCAAACCTACACCATGCACCTCTGTGAATAGAATTCAATGGGAGTATTGACCTCTGCTGCTGTGCAACATGGTGAGCCTGTATTATAGTTACATAAACTTTAATTTCTTTTTGTGAATTCTTTAGATCCTATGCCCACAAGCTGGCTTCCTGCCACTCCCCCCCTTCCCCCAAGATAGACTTAACTGAAAACATACATTAGGGCCTGGACATATGGCATCTTCAGTGTCACAGATTTCCAAACCTACACCTCAGTGCAGTTCAGTTCAGTTCAGTTGTTCAGTCGTGCCCGACTCTTTGCAACCCCATGAATCACAGCACGTCAGGCTTCCCTGTCCATCACCATCTCCCAGAGTTCACTCAGACTCGCATCCATCGAGTCCATGATAGTGTTGTTGGAAGAGGGTGTTTACTATGACCAGTGTGTTCTTTTGACAAAACTCTATTATCCTTTGCCCTGCTTCATTTCACATTCCAAGGCCAAATTTGTCTGTTACTCCAGTTGTTTCTTGACTTCCTACTTTTGAAAAAGATATCTCTTCCTACTAATGAAAAGGATATCTCTTTTGGGTGTTAGTTCTAGAAAGTCTTCTGGATCTTCATAGAACTGTTCAACTTCAGCTTCTTCAGCATTACTGGTCGAGGCATAGACTTGGATCTTCTAAGGGATTCCTGCCCATGGTAGCAGATATAATGGTCATTTGAATTAAATTCACTCATTCCAGTCGATTTTAGTTCACTGATTCCTAGAATGTGACATTTACTCTTGCCATCTCCTGATTGACCACTTCCAGTTTGCCTTGATTCATGGACCTAACATTCCAGGTTCCTATGCAATATTGCTCTTTACAGCATTGGACCTTGCTTCTATCACCAGTCTCATCTACAATGGGGTGTTGTTTTTGCTTTGGCTCTATCCCTTCATTTCTCCACTGATCTCCAGTAGCATATTTGGCACCTACTGACCTGGGGAGTTCATCTTTCAATGTCCTATCTTTTTGCCTTTTCATACTGTTCATGGAGTTCTCAAGGCAAGAATACTGAAGTGGTTTGCCATTCCCTTCTCCAGTGGACCATATTTTGTCAGAACTCTCCATCATGACCCGTCTGTCTTTGGTGGCCCCACATGGCATGGCTTAGTTTCACTGAGTTAGATATGGCTGTGGTTCATGTGATCAGATTGGCTAGTTGTCTGTGATTGTGATTTCAGTCTGTCTACCCTCTGAAGCCCTCTCTCAGTGCCTACTGTCTTTCTTGGGTTTCTCTTACCTTGAACATGGGGTATCTTTTCACGGCTGCTCCAGCAAAACACGGCCGCTGCTCCTGACCTTGGACATGGGGTAGCTCCTCTTCACTGCTGCTCCTAACCTTAGACGTGGGTACCTCTTCCCAGCCGCTCCTGCACTGCACAGCTGCCGTTTTTTGCAAGGACAATTTTAAGCAAACCTATATAATGAAAATGGTTTCCAAATTCCCTGGCTTTAAATCACCCAAAGCCCATGATATTAATTATTTGTAATAAATATATATTAAATAAAGTGTCTTTAAACAGAAACAGACAAGAAAACAAGATTATGTATTGATTGGTTGTGACCAGAGGCTCACAGCAATCTATGTATCTCTCCATAGGAGCAATGGTTCCATATTCACTAGTTGTGAAGTGTTCTTGGCAACTTTGTGGAAGATAACTACTGTGAATAACAAGAATTGGTTCCTCATCAAGGAATATGATTGGTTTATGTGATTGTGGGGTCTTTCTAGGGAAGTCCAAAATCTGTAAGACCTAAGCTAGCCAACCAGAAACTCCTGGGCAAGTGTCTGCAATGCAGCCCAGAGGCAAGGCTTTTCCATTCAAGGAAACCTGTTTTGCTCTTATCACCATTTGACTGATTGGTTGAGGCTCTCCCAGCTTATTGAGGCTAATATTTATCAAAAGTCAAATGACTGTAGATGTTAAGCACAACAACAAAACGTTCACAGCAACACTAGACTAGTGTTTACTTGTATAACTGGGTACCACAGCCTCGTCAAGCTGACACATGAAACTATCTATCACACTAATATAATCATCGTTTTTTTGAAAAAAATAAAGCTAGAGTATATTTGCTTTACACTATTGTGTTAGTTGCTGCTGTACAGCAAAGTGAATCAGTTATATGTATAGTATATCCCCTCTCTTTTGGATTTCCTTGCCATTTTGATTACCACAGAGCATTGAGTAGAGTTCCCTGTGCTATAGAGTAGACTCTTGTTAGATATTATACATCTCTCTCTAGCTCCCCCACTCGAGTGTTCTTGCCTGGACAATCCCAGGGACAGAGAGGCCTGGTGGGCTGCCGTCTATGGGGTCACACAGAGTCGGACACGACTGAAGCGACCTAGCAGCAGCAGGAGCTCTCTAGCTCTAGCTTGGTTGCTCACTGGTGTCTGATTCTTTGTAACTGCATGGACTGCAGGCTCCCAGGCTCCACTGTCCTTGGGATTTTCCAGGCAAAAATATTGGAGTTGGTTGCCACATCCTTCTCTAGGGGATCCTTCTGACCCAGGGATTGAACCTATGTCTCCTGCATTGGCAGGCAGATTCTTTACAACTGTACTATGTGGGAAGCCCATTTTATACACAGGAGTACATATATGTCAATCTCAATCTTCCAATTCATTCCATGCCCCTTTCCCCACCTTAGTGTCCATATGTTTGTTCTCTATGCCTGTGCCTCTATTTATGCTTTGCAGATAGGTTCATCTGTACCATTTTTCTAAATTCCACATATATGAGTTAATAGCTGATATTCATTTTCTCTTCCTGACTTACTTCACTATGTATGACAGTTTCTAGGCCCATCTGTGTCTCCGCAAATGGCAAAAATTTTGTTCCTTTCAATAGCTGAGCCGTTGAGTGTTTTCTATGTTCAGGCACTGTTCTCAATACCTCCATGCTTATTTAACCCCCACAGCAATCTTTTGCAGTTGGTACTATTATATCTACATGTGATGGATGAACAAATAGAGACATAAATATCCAGAAGTGACCTGCTCAGGTTCATGCAGCATGTGTGATGAAGATAAAAATCATCTCTAACTCTAGCCCTAAAACCTGCCCTCCTAGGTCCCTCCTCTGAATCAATTTATTCACTCTCTGATGTAAAGAGAAAGCTAGGTATGGCAGGAAATATCTTAACTTCACAAGTAGATAGCATTTTTATATTAAAGAACAGTACCACCTTGGCTGATATCAGGGATATTCTCAATTTGGAGAGGTCTAAGCTTCTGTGTGGGTATTGCTCTCCTTCTGTCATGACCTTTACCTCTGTACACCTAACTCAGGCTCAGCCTGGTTCTGTGTTTGATGAGACAAGAATTGTGACCTGATGGGTTATTTTAGCTATTATCTCTTTTTTAACTAGCCTGGGAGAGGCCAATGCATGTTACAGAGTCAAATACTGTGAGAAACAAAGTTCACATAAAGAGATTCAATAAATTGTATTCTGAAAACGTTTACACAGAATTGAAATAACCTCAGAGGTTCCAGGTTATCTCCATAATCACAGTATGGCTTAATACAGTTGTTAACTAAACCGTTAACTGCCTTGAGATAGAAGGATCTGTGACTGCTGGAAATACCCCTTAGAAATGTTTCAGTTGTAAAAAGCAAAACAAGCAAAAGTAGAACTGCAAATTGCCAAGTGCTAAAATTGAAGTAAAAATAAAGTTAAATACAATTGAATGTCACAAAAAACTGATAATGACATTCCAACACAAATAGCATGGGAAATGGCACACTCCAAGAGACTGATTTTTCAGCTATTTCCATAATGTGATTCAAAATACTTTTTTCTGTTTAGTTTGTAGAACTCTCAAAATAATCCATGATTCTTCTGGAGTAAGAAAGCAGGTCACCCATCTACTTACTAACGTAGTCCCAAGAAAGTACTTTGAAACTGTGAGCAAAACTTTAAGATGTATAGATGTCCTAGGTAGATGTGAAGGTATTCAAATGCTGTATCTCCCATCACTACATGCAAGATCAGGTCAGGACAGCTAAGGCACATGGCTCCATCAGATAGAGGCCAACTCATATGAGTGTTTGAGAAGAAATACATCATCTATAGCATCACCCTTTCTCTCTCTCAAAGAACATGTGGAGGAGTACAAAGACAAAGGGCAACATGTATCAAAAAGGAGTGTATCATGAGTTAAGCAAGTTTTCAACTGCTTGGTGAGGTGAGAGGTGTTTCAACATATATTTTAAGATGCATCTTATACTTAAGACTATGAAGGAGAGTGGTTGATCATCATGGTATAAAAAAGGTAAAAAGAATTGAACCTTATTATTAGAAGTAAGTTATATTTATTTTCCCCATTAAAGTGCTGGATGTAGGTCTTCAAAGAAATGTGACTGAATAGTTTCAGGTACATAATGTTGTGTGGAAACTGACATTTTGGGGGGAAAAAAAGTAGGCCTTGTGTTTCAAGGGTTTCCTAGGTGTGCTAGTGGTAAAGAACCTACCTGCCAATGCAGGTAGACCTAAGAGACGAGTTTAATCACTAGGTTGGGAAGATGCCCTGGAGGAGGGCGCAGCAAGCCACTCCAGTATTCCTGCCTGGAGAATCCCTTGGACCAAGGAGCCTGGTGGGCTACAGTCTGTAGGGTCTGAGCCTGCACAACTGAAGCAACTTAGCACTCATGCAGTCAAGCACTGTGTTGTCAAAACAGAAATGGGAAGCGTCTCAAGATGAATAATAGAGCAAGCAAAACAACGTTGAGACAGGTGAGGAAAAGCAGGTGCTGAGTACAGAAAAATGTTGACAGAGAGATTGAGGGGGAGCCCAGTGGGGAATGAAGGCTTGAACAGAGAGGCTGGTCATGAGTAGTTCAGGCCTCCATGGAGGCAGAGGCAGTCTGGTTGCAAGTTTTGTCAGGTCGAAGATAGGAGAGGGAGAAGGCTGGCTGTTTAGAAGAGAGTCATTTTGACCAAAGTGTGTTCTCTGGAAGGAAATGAGAGGGGATGGGTGAAGACCTGAGACCTCAGCTGACTCTTGTGGCCTCTTTGGACACTGGCCATGACTGTCAGTGTCTGACTTAAGAATGAAGCAGAGGGTGATGTACAACAACTTTCAGCTTCCTGGAGAACACAAAGGATTTCCCTTTGATTGTGGCTTTTCTGTGATCTAAGGCATCCTCATGGTGAGTCAGTGTGGTCAGGTAGGCCCTGAACTTCAGAGTCTGACACTGGCCCACGAGATTGTTCTTGGGGTCCTGCAGAGGTAAGAAGGATAGGGCAAAGTGGTGTCTCTGGGATCAGATTGTCTGAATCAGATGTAGTTTTTTGCTACTCCCAGGCTCTGTGACCTGCTAACTTACTTCACCTTTCTGATCTCAGTTTCCTCATATGGAAAATGGGACTAAAGCCACCATCTCCCTCAGAGAACTGTTAGGATGATTAAATAGACAATGCCCAGGACTAGACATGAAGTGGAACTCAGAAAAAATTGCTAGTATTGTCACCTTTATAGTGAGTATGCTCTGTGCCCGGTTTTCTTGGTCACTTGCTTTTGCTATAGTTATCTGATTTTAGCCTCATGCTAACATAGACGTGTTGCTTTTATGATTTACATTATTTTTCCTTGTAAAAAATTGAGTTCAGAGAAAATAACTTGTTAAGAAAAACACATGCAATCACTGTGTGACTCTCTGTCTTTCTTGATCCAAGTCTATGTTAACTGGCCTGTGATGCTTAGCATTTGTGAGAGCAGATGTGGAGAATTAGTGGGAACCAACAGCTGAGTACAGAGGCATGGCTCTGGTTATAGTAAAATGATTTATCATGTCTATTACTCTACACCAAGACTCTTCTAATGGAGACACAACCAGATCCAGACCATTCAGTGTGGCTGGTTATAGGAACTCATACTTTTTTGATCCCTTGATGTGTGTTACACACCAAAAAAGGAGATTTCCCATTTAACATTAATAGGAATTCTTGGAAGTAGCCACCATTACCACCTCTGTTTTGCAGATGAGGGAATGGGACAGTAGGTGGCTGAACCACAGTTGGAAAGGACACCTGTCTGGTTTCAGAGCCCATGACTCAACGACTCAACACAATCTGTATTGTCTCCCTCTGGCACTGTAGGCTGATTGACCTCATGTCTGCAGAGCTCCCACTGCTCTTTTGAAATAGTTTGCTCCTCAAATCTCTCTCCTCACTGGCATGAAATATACCTTGTGCTTACCAGTCGCTATGGTTTCCCTGTGTCATCACACATCTCCAGATCTTCTCCCTCATAATTTCTTTTGGCATAAAGAAATTCTTTAGATACTTTATTTTCAAATATCCTGTCTTGTTCAGTTGCAACTTATCTGAAAACACACAGCAATTATTATTGATTTACTTATTCAACAATTATCATTTGCTGGTTTATATTCTTGATTAGCCTTTATGTATCAGTGCTTTTCCTTTTGAAATAGATTGCCAAGTCCTTGAAGCTCATGATTCCTTAAAAAAAAAACAACAGCAACACCACACTAGAAATTCTTGAGAGCTGAACCATAAAGAAAGCTGAGCACTGAAGAATTGATGTTTTTGAACTGTGGTGCTGGAGAAGACTCTCGAGAATCCCTTCGACTGCAAGGAGATCAAACCAGTCAATCTTACAGGAAGTCAATCCTTAATGTTCATTGGAGGGACTGATGCTGAAGCTCCAATACTTTGGCCACCTGATGCAAAGAACTGACTCATTTGAAAAGACTCTGATGCTGGGAAAGATTGAAGGCAGGAGGAGAAGGGGATTGCAGAGGATGAGACGTTTGGATGGCATCACTGACTTAATGGACATGAGTTTGAGCAGGCTCTGGGAGGTGGTGAAGAACAGGGAAGCCTGGTGTGCTGCAGTCCTTAGGACTGCAAATAGACACAACTGAGTGGCCAAACAACAATAGCAAGCAATTCTTGCTTTACATATCATCTAACTTAATGAACATCAACTGATTCACTCTTTTCAGAAAAACAATATATTTATCAAGAGAGATAATTTTGTTTTATGTATTAATTTATTTATTTGGCCTCCATGTTTATTATAGAAAACTGTAAAAGCCTTTAAAAAATGACAATGGAGGTTACTTACACATGAAATGAAATACAAAGTTCACTTCATAAAAACACTGAAAACATGATTGTGTCCTTCCACAACGCAGCAACACACATGTGTCAGAAACACCCATATGGTTCAAACTGTAGGTTTTTAGTCATTTGACAATTATTTCCTGCACACTTTTTACATGCAAGGCACTGCATTGTGGTAGGTGCTGGAGATGTATTAAGAAGTAAAAGAAAATTCCGGCTTTCACAGAGCTTCTGGTCCCGTGGAGGGCAGACAGACACGAGATGTAACAAGAACAAACATGTCAGGTCATCAAAGGGGTATAAGGGGAGGGAGGAGGGCAGGTAGGAAAAGTTTCTGTACACTCTCCAAATTCTTAGGAGCAATCTAAGACTGCTTTGAAGGTCACAGTCTGGGGAAAACATACAGACTCTAAATATATATACATATATATTTTAAATGTATTTCTTTATTTGGCTGGGCTGGGACTTAGTCATGGCATGTGGGATTTAATTCCCTCACTAGGGATCAAACCAGGGCCCCCTGCATTGGGAACTCAGTGTCTTAGCCACTAAATCACCAGGGAAGTTCCTATATATATTTTTTCTTTTAATTTGAAACAAATTTATCTTTATACATACTGTAAGTGAAGACAAATGACAGCAAACTGCTGTGGGGAATATTTCACAAATATATGTGTATTAAGAATATTGATATCAGCATTACTGATTATAATAACAGGACATTTGGAAAACATAGCCCTTAAGAAAGATTAGGTAAGTAAATTCTGGTGTATCCAAATAATGAAATGCTTATCAATTTGTGTTTTAGTTTTCTTATTATTGTATCTTTTAATTTATTTTTTAATTGGTCAAAAATTTCTTAACAGTTTTTTGTTGGTTTCTGCCATGCAACAATGTAGGAGTTAACACACCAGTTTGGAAAACTTGTCAACCATGTGCCCAAATGCAGCAGCAAATGTGACAGGAAAAAAGGATACATATTTAGATTTTAAGCATTTCTCTTACATGTTACTTTAATTGGCTTCAGTTCAGTTCAGTTCAGTCCTCAGTTGTGTCCAACTCTTTGCAACCCCATGAATTGCAGCATGCCAGGCCTCCCTGTCCATCACCAACTCCCGGAGTTCACACAGACTCACGTCCATCCAGTTGGTGATGTCATCCAGCCATCTCATCCTCTGTCGTCCCCTTCTCCTCCTGCCCCCAATCCCTCCCAGCATCAAAGTCTTTTCCAATGAGTCAACTCTTTGTATAAGGTGGCCAAAGTACTGGAGTTTCAGCTTTAGCATCATTCCTTCCAAAGAAATCCCAGGGCTGATCTCCTTCAGAATGGACTGGTTGGATCTCCTTGCAGTCCGAGGGACTCTCAAGAGTCTTCTCCAATACCACAGTAAACTAAACAAAATGTTTGTATATTATGATATTATTTAATCATCTGACTTCACATGAATGAAGAAAGATGACTTAGAAATAAAGTTTGTACCTAATTCATTTCAATAATTCAATTGTGTTCTTTTGTGACCCTATGGACTGCAGCATGCCAGGCTTTCCTGTTCATCACCAGCTCTCAGAGCTTGTTCAAACTCGTGTCCATGAGTCGGTGATGCCATCAATGATTTCATCCTCTGTCGTCCCCTTTTCCTCCTACCTTCAATCTGTCCCAGAATCAGGATCTTTTCCAATGTGTCAGTTCTTCGCATCAGGTAGCTAAAGTATCAAGAGTTTCAGCTTCAGCATCAGTCTTTCCAGTGAATATTCAGGACTGATTTCCTTTAGGATGGACACATCTGATCCCCTTGCTGTCCAAGGGACTCTCTCAAGTCTCCTCCAACACCACAGCTCAAAAACATAAATTCTTTGGCACTCGGCTTTCTTTATAGTCCAACTCTCACATCCATACATGACTACTGGAAAAACCATAGCTTTGACTATACAGACTTTGATGGCAAAGGAATGTCTCCCCTTTTTAATATATTGTCTAGGTTGGTCACAGCTTGTCTTCCAAGGAGCAAGCATCTTTTTGTTTCATGGCTGCAGTTACCATCCAAACTGATTTTTGAGCCCAAGAAAAGAAAGCCTATCATCATTCCATTGTTTCCCATCTATTTGCCACGAAGTGAGGGGACAGGATGTCATGATCTTAGTTTTTTGAATGTTGAGTTTTAAGTCAGCTTTTTCACTCTCCTCTTTCACTTTCATGAAGAGGCTGTTTAGTTACTCTTTGTTTTTGAGCCAATCGACTGTTTCATATCTTGTTCTAACTGTTGCTTGTTGACCTGCATACAGATTTCTCAGGAGGCAAGTAAGGTGGTCTGGTATTCCCATATCTTGAAGAATTTTCCACAGTTTATTATGATCCGCACAGTCAAAGGCTTTAATGTAGTCAATGAAGTGAAAGTATATGTTTTTTTGGAACTCTCTTGCTTTTCCTATGGTCCAACGGATGTTGGCAATTTGATCTTTGGTTCCTCTGCCTTTTCTAAATCCAACTTGAACATCTAAAGGCCTTTGTCTTGCTTTACTTTGTACGCTAAATCCAAACTTGCTTGTAACTCCAAATATGTTTTGACTTCCCACTTTTTTATTCTAGTCCTCTATAATGAAAAGGATGTCTTTTTTTGATGTTAGTTAGATATGGTCTTGTAGGTCTTCATAGAACCATTCAACTTCAACTTCTTTGGCATTAGTGGTTGGGGCATGGACTTGGATTACTGTGATATTAAATGTTTGCCTTGGAGACATACAAGATCATTCTGTATTAGAACATTCTAATTTCCATTCACATAGTGTAGAAACCTAGCTTGGAGAATTTTGAACATTACTTTGGTAGCATGTGATATGAGTGCAATTGTGCGATAGTTTGAACATTGTTTGGCATTGCCTTTCTTTGGGATTGGAATGAAAACTGACCTTTTCTAGTCCTGTGGCCACTGCTGAGTTTTCCAAATTTGCTGGCACATTGAGTGCAGCACTTTCACAGCATCATCTTTGGGGATTTTAAATAGCTCAGCTGAAATTCAGTCACCTCCACTAGCTTTGTTCATAGTGATGCTTCCTAAAGCCCATTCTACTTTTCATTCCAGGATATTCATCTCTAAGTGAGTGATAACACCATCATGGTTATCTGAGTCATTAAGATCTTTTTTTGTATAGTTCTTCTGTGATTCTTACCACCTCTTAATATCTTCTGCTTCTGTTAGGTCCACACCATTTCTGTCCTTTATTGTGCCCGTCTTTGCATGAAATGTTCCCCTGGTATCTCTAATTTTCTTAAAGAGCTCTCTAGTCTTTCCCATTCTATTGTTTTCCTCTATTTCTTTAACTGATCACTTTGGAAGACTTTCTTATTGCTTCTAGCTATTTTTTAGAACTCTGTATTCAGATTGATGTATCTTTCCTTTTATTCTTTGCCTTTAACTTCTCTTCTTTTCTCAGCTATTTGTAAGGTCTCCTCAGACAAACATTTTGCCTTTTTTGCATTTCTTTTTCTTGGGGATGTTTTTGATCATTATCTCCTATACAATGTTACAAACCTCCATTCACAATTCTTCAGGCACTCTATCAGATCTAATTCCCTGTGTCTATTTGTCACTTCCACTGTATAATTGTAGGGATTTGATTTAGGTCATACCTGAATGATCCAGTGGCTTACCCTACTTTCTTCAATTTAAGTCTGAATTTTGCAACAAGGAGTTCATGATCTGAGCCACAGTCAGCTCCATAGCCACACTCTACAGAGCTTCTCCATGTTTGGCTGGAAAGAATATAATCAGTCTGATTTTGGTGTTGACCATCTGGTGATGTCCATGTGTAGGTTTGTCTCTTGTGTTTTTGGAATAGGATATTTGCTATGACCAGTGTGTTCTCCTGGCAATACTCTGTTAGCCTTTGCCCTGCTTCATTTTGTACTCTAAGGCCAAACTTTCCTGTTACTCCAAATATCTTTTGACTTCCCACTTTTTCATTCTAGTCCTCTATAATGAAATGGGCATGTTTTGGGGTTATTAGTTCAAGATGGTCTTGTAGGTCTTTATAGAACCATTCAACTTCAACTTCTTCAGCATTAGTGGTTGGGGCATAGACTTGGATTATTGTGATATTAAATGTTTGCCTTGGAGACAAATAGAGATCATTCTATATTTTTGAGATTGCACCCAATTACCGCATTTCAGACTCTTTTGTTGAGTAGGAGGGCTACTCCATTTCTTCTAAGTGGTTCTTGCTCACAGTAGTAAATTTAATGGTAATCTGAATCAAGTTCACCCATTTCAGTCCATTTTAGTTCATTTAGCACCCAATTACCGCATTTCAGACTCTTTTGTTGAGTAGGAGGGCTACTCCATTTCTTCTAAGTGGTTCTTGCTCACAGTAGTAAATTTAATGGTAATCTGAATCAAGTTCACCCATTTCAGTCCATTTTAGTTCATTTATTCCCATAAAATGTCTGTGTTAATTCTTGCCATCTCCTGTTGAACCACTTCTAGTTTACCTGGATTCATGGTCCTAACATTCCAGGGTCTTATGCAATATTGTCTTTACATCATCGAACTTTACTTCCATCACCAGTCACAATAACAACTGGGCATTGTTTTTGTGTTGGATCAACTTCTTCATTCTTTCTGGAACTGTTTCTCCACTCTTCTCCAGTAGCACATTGGGCCCTACTGACCTCGGGAGTTCTTCTTTCAGTGTCGTATCTTTTTGCCTGTTTATGATGTTCTTAAGGCAAAAATACTGAAGTGGTTTGCCATTCCCTTCTTCAGTGGGCCACATTTGGTCAGAACTCTCCACCATAACCTGTCCACCTTGGGTGGCCCTACATGGCATGGTTCACAGTTACACTGAGTTAGACAAGGATGTGATCCAAGTGATCGGTTTGGTTAGGTTTCTGTAATTGTGGTTTCCATTCTGTGTTCCCCCTGATAGATAAGGTTAAGAGGCCTGTGGAAGTTTCCTCATGGGAGGGACTGGCTGTGGGGAAATCTGAGTCTTACTCTGATGAGTGGGTTCATGCTCAGTAAATCTTTTTTCTTTCTTTCTTTCTTCTTCTTCTTCTTCTTCTTCTTTTTTTTTTTTTTTTTTTTTTTTTTATTTTT
>SJYC01099777.1:0-33358 GCA_006408675.1 Madoqua kirkii
ATCAAGTGATTATGTTCAAGGGGAGATATTGTACATAATTATCATATCAAAAGATGAATTTGATAACTAAATCAACTAAATAGCTATTACCCCCAGATGTGCATAGTTAGTAGATAACTCCTTTTGTGCTCTGTATATAAAATACCTTTGTTTCCCTAATCTTCAAATTTAATGAATAACCTGAACATTAGCCTACTTTTTTTTTTGTCCATGCCACATAACACATGGGATCTTAGTTCTCTGACCAGGGATCAAACCTGTGCCCCCACCACTGGAAGCACAGAGTCTTAACTACTGAGTGCCAGGGAAGTCCCTATCCTACTTTTGATACTTTAGAATACTATCTTTCTCCATATTGAGCTTCATATTTAAGTAGTAACCAACTATTGTTGTTTCCCATTACACCATTTCTTCCATTTCTCCTTCTCTCCTTTTAAAACTTTCGTGATAGTTTCATCTCCTGTCTCCCTCTTGCACAGATGCCCCTTAGGTACTCCATTTTTTTGCTTAAAAATTTTCAACAGTTCTGCATTATTTACAAAAATTCATAAATTTCCTGGACTGACATCCATAATCCTTCATGATATACCCCAGTTTCCTTGCAGATTTACTTTCCAGTATCTCTAAAGTGATTCTTGAATTTCCAATCCAACTGTATATTTATGGTTGCACAAATTGACCTTGTAACTTCTCATATCTTGAATCTTTGCTCAGGCATTTTCCAACTGCTCAAAACTGCTCTTATTTTGTATTCTGTCTCCATGCAAGTCTTAAGCTTTTTTTTTTTCAAATCTCTGCTCAAGCTACATAGCTTTTATTATTTTTTCAGCTTCTAAATCAGTGCTTGCCAATCCCATTTCTTTGACACATATACGGTTTACGTGTGGATCTATTGCTAATCTTCTCCACTAGTTCCATAAGCCCTAGATCATGATCTGAACTGAATAGAAGAGACTCAAGCATTTCTCTTACATTATTGCTTCCTTATTCGTAAATATTTTTGATTCAGCTCTCATTTGGTCTATATGTTTTGTCTTTCCTACTCACCTTTCTCAGTAGAAAGATGGTCTTTCTAAATTCTTACATGTGCTGTGCTGGGCTTAGTTGCTCAGTCGTGTCTGACTCTTTGTGACTCCATGGACTGCAGCCCGCCAGGCTCCTCTGTCCATAGGGATTCTCCAGGCAGGGATACTGAAGTGGGTTGCCATGCCCTCCTCCAGGAGATCTTCTCAGCCCAGGGATCAAACCCAGGTCTCCAGCATTATGGGGGTGGGGGGAATTCTTTACTGTCTGAGCCACTGCAGAAGTGCATGAATACTGGAGAAGGTAGTCTATCCCTTCTCCAGGGGATCATCCCAATCCAAGAATCAAACTGCAGTCTCCGGCCTTACAGGTGGATTCTTTACCAGCTGAGCTACCAGAGAAGCCCCAAACTCTTATATATTTGAGACTGTATTTCTCTTCCTTTAGCTTAGCTGAGTAGAAACCCTTAAGTCTCAGACCTTTGCTTTAGAACTGTTTGCATCTATTACATTGTCTCCTGACATTTAATGTAGTAGAGATATCTTTTAAAAGTTAGATTTTTCTAACCTTAGTTTTCTTTAAGGTCTTGTGTTTTCCCTCAACACTTGAAAGGATTTTTACTTCCTTACCCACGTGTGTGCATGCGTCCTCAGCCATTCAGCAGTGTCCAGCTCTTTGTGGCCCTGTGGATGATAGCTGGCCAGGCTCCTCTGTCCACGGGATTCTCCAGGCAAGAATACTGGAGTGGGTTGCCATGCCCTCCTCCAGGGGATCTTCCTGACCCAGGGATTGAACCCTCATCTCTTATGTCTCTTGCATTGGCCTGCAGGTTCTTTACCACTAGTGCCACTTGGAAAGCCCCTCCTTATCCTCGTAATTCCTAAAATAATGGCCAGAGCATGTTTATGTGTGAGGTCCAATAGGATTTTGGTGTCTGAATTCTTTTCTCTGAGATCTTGGATGAAGAAAAATCATGGAAGAAACAAGGTTATGATATGAAAAAGATGCATCACTTTCTTTAGGGCTAGCCCAGCACTCAGTACCCCTCATACATTTGAATTTCTAAAGTGGTAAGCACAACTTATTGTGTGGGGCTTAGTGAGGTTGTCTGCTTCCTAGAGTCCACGTATCCAGCTAGCCTCATTGAGGATGGCAGCTCCCCAACTGACCAAGCTACAGGAGTCTCTTCCTACATGGAAGTGGGAAATGAGCACTTGGGCAGGCTTCTTCTTAAGATGTAGGAACCCCTTTGTCCCATTAGCAAAATGTGGCCAAAGAATGTTCTAGTTTCTTTCCAAACAGATGAGTGCTTCCTTTTTGGTGGAGAGCTATGATGTGGATGAAGAAACTGGAAATGGCCCTTTGCATACCTAGGTCCCTTCTGCCCCCCTTGTTTTTAATATTAAGCCTATTCTTCCATCGGTTATTATTATGTTAATAATAATGAAGAGAACTTTATGATTTCTTCCTTAGGAACTCCTAAAGTTCTTAGCTTTTAGTTTTGTTCTTTATTCTCCCTATTCATCATATTTATTCCAGCCACTTTCACTTCTTAGCCTCTTTTCTTTAAATTCTGGAATAATTTCTCTAGTCTGCTTCAATATTCCTAACAGGATTCTTCATTGCAATCCTCTAATTTGAATTATATATAATGGCAATGCCACGTACATATTTTTTATTTCTCTCATCTCCCCTTTCTCTCTTATCATTGTCCTTTTATCCATTTAAAAAAATTCATTCCACAAAGTATTCATTAAACCTTTACCAGACATTGTTCTAGATCCTGAGATACAACAATGAATAATACAATTCATATTTGCCGAATGCTTACTCATTTCCAGGCACTGTTTTAAATATTTGCTTATATCAACTCATTTAATCTACTCAACTACTCAAACTACTCTAGTTTCAGAGGCAAACCCTGAGGCTAGCATTTAAGTGGGACGAGTTTAGGTGGGAAGAGACCTTGAGAAGGACTGGTGAGGGAGTGGAGAACTGACACGGGGAAGGAAATGAAGAAAAGAAAGTCATGACAGGGTGTGTGGGCTGTGAGCACCTGGGGCTCAGCCCAGCTGTAGAACGCTTTTGTAAACGTGGCTTCCGAAGTTCCACCAGGGGGGACAAGGAAACAGATATTTATCTTCAGACAGATTCATCATAGTATGGAGGCTGTTCACTGGAGTTTTAACTCCTTGGCACCTCTGGCCTGCCTGACATGTAGTTTGGGTATCCTCTCTGGGCCAGTGAATGCTTTCTGGTTGAAGACTGTAGATGCCACGGTGGGAGGCCACCCGAGTACACCAGAGTTCTGAGTTTCAAGGGAGTCAGACACTAACACCACCGGCTACAATTAATAGCAAATGAGAAAGATGAAGCCAAGAGTGAGTAGGTAATGCAGCTGGGAAGTGGCAGCTCTGGGATTTGAACCCAGGGCCTTAATCATTAGGGTAGACTGCCCTTGTGCTCAAGTGCTATGAACTCCACCTAATTTCAAGTGAGCAAGGCAGTGAAGAATAAAGGAAGCTGTTCCTCCACAGGAAAAGCCCTTCTGAAGACAGCAATGTGAAGAAAGACCTGAATGAAGTGAGGAGGTGAGTCGAGGGATAAGCTCAGTGAAGAACCTTCCAGCTTAGAGAGTGTCCGGCATGTTTAAGATACAGCAAGGAGACCAGGGTAGCTGGAGAAAGGTCAGTTCAGGGAAGAGTGACAGAGAGCCCAGGGTCATATCATCTGAGACCCACAAGCCCACCTGACACCTCCTGTGATTTTGGCTCTTTCATCATAACGCTGTTCCTTCTTGTCGTCTGTTGAGTCCGTCAGTTTTCTAAGACGTTTATCTAGTTTCTCTGCTGAAAGGTCTTCAGAGGTCTTCTCCTGTGACTTTTCAGAATCAGAGTATTTTTTCCTTGTGGATTTGGAGTATTTGCCAGAGTCACCATATGTTTTTATTTTTTGTTTGTGAAAGAAAATAAGAAATTTGTGTAACAGGGGGACTCTCTCCAGAATTGGTGAGCTGTGTCGCTTCTGTGTGATTCTTTCTCCAGTCCTTGGCTTGATCTTTCACAGACAGAGAAGACAATGGGAAAATGTACAAAGTCTAGGCCTCCTCCTAGTAGCAAGGTGGCTTTCCTTTTCTGTAGCATTACTGCTTTGTACAGGGACCTTGTCTTCTGCTTCTCCTGTGAGTCAACCGGCTTGGTTCCATGTTTCTTCTGGAAATAAAGGGGAATTAGTCATTATGCACAGAGAGCATCCTGAGCAGTGCTTGCGGGCATGGGCACAGACAGGGGCGTTCTGTGGCAGAGCCTGTCACCTGTGAAGAGGGGCCCTCATGGAGGGGTGGGGGTGGGGTGTAGGGAAGTAGTGGCAGACTTGGATAGTTCTTACTGCTTCCAAAAGCAGTGACTGTGCAGCAGACAGCTTCTCAACAATTATTTTCTTTCTGGCATTTCTTAAAATGATATTCACAGTCACAACCCATTTTCCTGTGTGTCTTCAGGGGTTCCTATGATTCCTAATATGCTAGAGATAACTTCATCCTTCCTTTCTGAATTTATGAATTGGGTCAGAATGGAAGCATCAAGGTAATTTTAGATGTAATTGTGTTTAAGTGTCTATGAAGTAAAGTGAAATGAAGTGGCTCAGTCGGGTCTGACCCTTTGAGACCCCATGGACTGTAGCATACAAGGCTCCTCTGTCCATGGAATTTTCCAGGCAAGAATACTGGAGTGGGTTGTTATTTCCTTCTCCAGGAGATCTTCCTGACCCAGGGATCGAACCTGGGTCTCCCGCATTGCAGGAAGACATTTACCATCTGAGCCATCCAGGAAGCCCTTCAAGGGTCTATAGAACATATCGGTAAGACACTACTTGCTAGATACCTCACAGCTAGTCTCAGTTCCCAGCTACTCAGTTTAAAGTGGTCAAAAATCTGTCATGTCATAAAGGTTATGGAGTCTAGGAAGACAAACAGCAGAGGGGGGACCTTTTAATTTTTGGCAAATTCTCATTCCTGGGCACCTTGCTGGGAGTACTTTTAAATCCACTTTAAGCTATTTAGAAATTTGCTTCAGATACCAGTATTTGCCGTATGGTTAGTACTTTCTTTAGATGATATATTTGTTTTTCAATTTTTCTTAATGTTCATAGTTATTTTAGTGGAAAATTAGAAAAGTCTGTATGAGAGGCATCTGCCTAGGTGACAATCTATTTCACAGTTTTTTTTTTTTTTTGACTCATGCCAACTTCATAAAGTTGTATTTTTCATTTAAACTGTTTTAGATTCAAAAACTGTATTTAAGCACCTATATTATTCTGAGGCAATACAATTCTGAATCAGGTATTGTTTCTATATTTATAAAGTTCTTATATGTTAATTTGGTGGTGAAGTGGTAAAGATTCCACCTAACCAATGCAGGAGACACAAGAGACATGGGTTCAATCCCTGGGATAGAAAATAGCAGCTACTCCAGTATTCTTATCTAGAAAATTCCATGGACAGAGGAGCCTGGTGGGCTATAGTCCATGAGATTGCAAAGAATTGGACATGACAGCATGCATGTACCTTGATTTATTTATATTAACTTATACAGAGCAATGGTTAGAGTTTTGTTTTTTTAATATGTTCCTAATAGAAGTTTATAGAATATTTTAAATGCTATCTTATTGAATTTATGTATTATACTTGTTAACACTTAAATGTATATTTTATATGTATTGTTGCATATGTAACCATTTAAATATTTCACTTGGATGCATTTAGGTAAGATGTGTATAAGAGACAGGTAGAAACCCTAATATGTTAATTTGGTGGTGAAGTGGTAAAGATTCCACCTAACCAATGCAGGAGACACAAGAGACATGGGTTCAATCCCTGGGATAGAAAATAGCAGCTACTCCAGTATTCTTATCTAGAAAATTCCATGGACAGAGGAGCCTGGTGGGCTATAGTCCATGAGATTGCAAAGAATTGGACATGACAGCATGCATGTACCTTGATTTATTTATATTAACTTATACAGAGCAATGGTTAGAGTTTTGTTTTTTTAATATGTTCCTAATAGAAGTTTATAGAATATTTTAAATGCTATCTTATTGAATTTATGTATTATACTTGTTAACACTTAAATGTATATTTTATATGTATTGTTGCATATGTAACCATTTAAATATTTCACTTGGATGCATTTAGGTACTAGCTAAAGTCACTTGATTTTTTGATTCGATAATTATATAATTTGTATAGTTATATTACTAAATAAAATATTTAATGTATTTAAATATATATGTGTTTACTATTAGTATATATGTTGTTGTTCAGTCACTAAGCCATGTCTGACTCTTTGAGACCTCATTGACTGCAGCATACCAGGCTTCCCTATCCTCCACTATCTCCCAGAGTTTGCTCAAGTTCAGGCCCATGGAGTCAGTGATAATATCTAACCATCTCATCCTCTGCTGCCCTCTTCTCCTAGTATGCGTGCTAAGTTGCTTCAGTTATGTCCAACTCTTTGGGACCCTATGGACTATAGCCTACCAGACTTCCCTGTCCATGGGATTCTCAAGGCAGAATACTGGTATGGGTTGCCATTCCCTTCTCCAGGGGATTTTCCCAACCCATGTATTTTCCCAACCCAGTGATTGAACCCATGTCTCATGTCTGCTGCACTGGCAGGTGAATTCTTTGCTACTAGCACCACCTGGAAAGCCCTCTCCTAGTATATACAATATTTTAAACACTATTTTATAGATTTTATAGCATACAGTCATTGAACCATAGCTAACACAATACTGTGATGTACTTTCAGGAAATCTTATTTTGTTAAAGAAGGAAAATGATGTGTGGATAATATATAAATTGATATTTTTAAGTGCTTGACAGTATTTTTAATGAGCATTTTTAAAGTCCTTGGCTGTATTGTTTAAGTCTGGTTCTGGGTCAGAAATGGGAAAAAGTTACAGAAAGAACTGGTCACACAGTGAGCTGGGTTCACCCTACCTAGACAGGCTTTTCAGCTCAAAGAGGGGTGGTGATGGCCAGAGCAGGGAACTGCTCACCTGCTGCTGCTGCTGCTAAGTTGCTTCAGTCATGTCCGACTCTGTGCGACCCCATAGATGGCAGCCCACCAGCTCCCTTGTCCCTGGGATTCTCCAGGCAAGAACACTGGAGTGGGTTGCCATTTCCTTCTCCAATGTATGAAAGTGAAAAGGGAAAGTGAAGTTGCTGTCGTGCCAGACTCTAGCGACCCCATGGACTGCATCCCACCAGGCTCCTCCGTCCATGGGATTTTCCAGGCAAGAGTGCTGGAGTGGGGTGCCGTTGCCTTCTCTGAACTACTCATCTACATAGGTATAAAAATGTGACATGTCCTTTGAAGTCTGGATCCACATGCCTGTGAAAGGGTCTGAGGTGGGGTATCAGACAGCTGTTGACGCGGAGAATCCTAGTCAATCAATCAGGCAAGCCATTAGAGTGAGGGCCTGCTACTCTTACAAAAAGCACAGACGTGACCTGTGATTGCCACTGACATCACTGGGACTGGTCTTTCCCCTCTTTCCTTTTTACTTTTTTTTTTTGACATATCCACCAATAATGATGATGATGATGATGATGATGCTAGCAACTGGCACAGAGTTTACATATGTCAGACACTCTTTGATAGGTCCTTGATATACATTAGCTATATTACTTCTCAAAATATATGGGAAACATTATTTTTATTCAAAAGATGAGGAAAGTGAGGCACAGAGAAATGCATTTAAATGTTCAACATGGTAATTGGGCAAGCCTGCTTCTCAGCTTAGATTCTAAATTTCTAGATCATTTCCTGTCTCTATTTGGAAGTCAGGAGCACTTCTGCTGCAGCCAGTGCATTTACACAAGCAACAGGGGCCTCCTGCTGCTATTCCTGAGGTTCTGGGCATCAGAGTCAGGGTCCTGACTATTGCTGTACTTTACACGCCAAGTTATAGAGAGATGCCCTGAATTGAAATATGTACAGGTCATATGTATTTATGCATGCAATAACTGACAATCTCAGTTAAAGGTGGCGCAGACAGCAGATTGCTGTCTTTCATTATTGAGTATAATGAGATTACTCTCTGAGAGGCCAACTTTGTTGAAGATGTGAATCTGGAGTTTGTGACTGGCTTCAATCTGCCTGACTGTTGATAAATTGTAGACTGTGCTTTGATGCTTTCAGAAAATCTCCAGTTGTCTTGAGCGAACATCTGCTCTTGTCATTTCCTTTGCAATTCTTTTTCACAGCGTGTACCTTGTCTGCAAGAACCCACAGACTATAAAAGCTGACACGAGGTACTATCCATTTCTAGCTACATATAAGAATGTACATCAATTTAAGTAACTTTCGATATCTTTTGCTTTCATTTCCTTCTCTTCCCCAAGCCCCATTATATGCCATTGATTTTTCATTTTTTTTAAAGTGCTGCTTAAAATCAGTTTTGAAAATCATTACAGGAGGTTTGTATGAAAGCAACCAAACTCCCCAGTCATTTTTTTTTCTAAAATAGATGCTTGTTATGCATATGTGTGTATTTCTAGCTTCCGCTTTTCAGGCACATATTTTAAAATGTGCTTTAAACAAATGTGTCTTTAAGTTATACACATTCATACATAAAGGAGGCAATGTAAGTGGATCATCATGAGGCATCCCTGAGATATATGTATTTGTCAGAATAACCAATCCTATATTAATTATAAGCAATGCCTAAATCTGAGGATATTAATATGAAAAAGGTTGATTTTGTTATTGATGCTATGTGCCAGTACAGATTAATGAGGCTGAAAGAGGACCTTTTGTTTCATTCATTCATTCAGGAACTCAGATTCCTTTCACCTAGTGTCTTTGCCATCCCCTAGGTCTCTATGGTTCCCTTCTGGATTTTTGTACCTATCTCTCCAGTACTCTTGCCTGGAAACCCCCATGGACGGAGGAGCTTGGTGGGATGCAGTCCATGGGGTCGCTAAGGGTCAGACATGACTGAGCAACTTCCCTTTCACTTTTCACTTTCATACATTGGAGAAGGAAATGGCAACCCACTCCAGTGTTCTTGCCTGGAAAATCTCAGGGACAGGGGAGCCTGGTGGGCTGCTGTCTATGGGGTCACACAGAGTTGGACATGACTGAGGGGACTTAGCATCAGTAAGGCAGAGAGAAAGCTTGGGGGATCCAGCAGGAAGTCTTTCAGAGGCAAGCCTGGAAGGGTCATGCAACACTTCTGCTCACATTCATTGGCCAGAACTGTGGTCACCACACCTCACCACAAGGGATGCTGGGAAATGTCACTGTCCACCCAGAAAGAAAGAGATCCAGTCTAGTGTTAGCTTGTCTGACTTGCCTCATTAAAGAGAACTTGTTCTAGTGGTGAGTTGGCTCCCTTCTTCTAACCTGAGAGTAGGATAGCTCAGAGCAGAGAAAACATCAGAACACGTTCACAAACTCCTCTCCCATAGAACCTGTTTAAACCTGCATACCCTCCATGTAAACGTGAACTCGTGGAGGCTAGAGGGGACCTTTTATCTCTATGGACTTCCCTGGTGGCTCAGATGATAAAGCATCTGCCTGCAATGTGGGAGACCTAGGTTTGGGTCAGGAAGATTCCCTGGAGAAGGAAATGGCAACTCACTCCAGTACTCCTATAAACCTTTTATCGAAAGGCCCTTCCTTCAGTAAAACTGGTTAGAGTGTGGGTTTTTTCCTCTTTGTTATCATTCCTGATCACTCGTCTTTTTCACCATGCCCCAAGTTTCTTTAGTGCTCACACTTTTCACCTATTGCCCAGAGTGTCTGAACTGCAGCAGATGTTAGGAGAAAAGCAATTTGATTAAATGATTTGGAATAAGATACAGTTAATTGTAAAATCCCCTTTAACCCCCAAATGTAAAATCCGCCTGACATTCTCCTTCCTACTCCTCATTCAGATATGTTGTAGCACCCCTAGACCTCTGTTTTCAGTGTCACCATACTTTGAATGGCTCACACCTGTGAGTCCAAAGTTGCCTTTATCAGTGTTTATATCAAGTGTTCCTGTTGAATAAACACTGGTTCTTTTTATCTCTTAGACCTGTTGTTATCCTCTTGTTGAAATAAGCTGTTTTAGTTTACCTGTGAGCATAAATAACTTCAGATTCTGGCATTCTGATTTCTGTTATCCATGGGACTTTTTAATGCTTGGCTTATTCTTTAACTCAGATCAGCTCTGGGGACTCCATTCCCTACCTCTGGTCTATTCTCTTGGATGCCAGGCCCAGATCTCTAGTAACTTTTCACTTGAAGCCAACAGTTAACAGCAAAAGGGAATTATCAATTGACAGAATTTTTTTAAAGTTCTATTGGAGTATAGTTGATTTACAATATTGTGTTAGTTTCAATACAACAAAGTGAATCAGTTATACATATACATAAGTGAAAATGGAGTCACTCAGTCGTGTCCGACTCTTTGCGACCCATGGACTGTAGCCCACCAAGCTCCTCCGTCCATGGGATTCTCCAGGCAAGAATACTGGAGTGGGTTGCCATTTATATCCACTCTATTTTAGACTATTTCCTCATAAAGGTCATTACAAAGTATTGAGTCGAATTCCCTATGCAGTATAGTAGGTCCTTATTAGTTATGTGTTATGTACACAGTGGTATATATATGTCAGCCTCATTCTTCCAATTTATTCCTCCCTTCACCATACCACCTGGTAACCATGTTTGTTTTCTACATCAACAGAATTTTTTAAATGAAGAAATGTAGGTGTTTCATGAAGGAGGCATAATTGTGAAGAAGATCTCTCCCAGGATCCTTCACACCATGCCCTTGAACACCACCAACAGAGTTAGATCTGCTTTCACCTGTCACTTATCTAGCCCTAGATAAGAGTGCAGGGAAAGGAGGGTCCTTGGCACTAACTTTTAGTTTCTACCTCCTTCTGAGGACACAGGCAATCAGTTCTTTTAAAAAGGGGGCAAGTGCTCCCAAAGGATGGCCTGTAAGATGGACTGCCTGACCTAAACTTACTCATCCATACCTCATCCAATTTCAGTCTCCACATCCTTGTGAAAAGAAGACTTGACTCTTCATGCATTTAGATTACTAGAGATTTTGCTGGAAAAGAAGGAAGCTCAGGCCCTAAATGCTCCAGGAATCTTCAGATAGATGTCAGAGATGATTCTTCCTAAAAGTAATTTTAGAAATTCCTCCCTCCTTCTAATTTCCTTACACCCTCATCTCCCCCATCAATCTCAGTCCTTAACCTGTTCCTTCATGCTAAGAGGCTGGGTTAGGGACTACTAACTGTTCTTCAGTGTATTCCTTTTTCTTTATGGCCACATGCTAGACTGCATTTCCCAGCTTCTCTTTGTATGTAAATATTCCCATGCCCCAATTTTCATCTGCTCCTTGAACTGACCTTTGCCATGAGACATAATAGATACACAGTTTCTGGGGATTAGTACATGAACATCTTTGGGAAGAGGACATTATTCTGCCCACCACAAGCCTGTACCAAAAGTGGGCTGATAGCTCTATTCCTAAAGATTGTAAACTCCACTTGGGAGAACAAATATGTAATGTTCAAAACAAAAAGTAATGATGCTGTGAGAGAGACAAATCACAAAGTATTATGATAATACATTAGAAGACTGTTCAAAATAGACTGAAGGCAAAAAGAGAGAAGACAGTGTCATGATGCATTATTAGTTGAGCTTGGTTGATTTAGTGAGAAAAAGTATTGTTAGCTAAATAAAAGCAGTGTCAAAGACTTTGAAAATTACCTTGAAGACCGTAAGAGTCGACTTTTTAGACTTCAGAGTGACAAGTTTGTCACTTAAAAAGATCATCCTCATAGCTCAATAGATGAGTTATTGGAGAGAGATAAGCCTAGATGTAGGAAGATCTAAAATGCTGTGACAAACACGCAGTGAGTGATGGCGAGAGCGGTGGCAGTAGAGACGGAGCCTGGGGGCACGTTCGAGACCAGTGTAGGGGATAGATTGGAGAAAGAAAATATGATCTAGAATGGCTCATTTTTTTAGGTGATGGAAGTATAATAATTAAAATATAAGAGGAAGAGCAGGTCTTTAGAGAGAAAATTTATTTTTGGATGTGTTGAATTGAATTCCTCGAGGGCATTCAGGCAGAGGCCTCGTTGCAAATAAAAGTTTGATACTCAGGAGCAAAGTGAAGGAAATATTTCAAGTGCAGATTTGATGGTCCAGTGCTTTCTGATGGCCCAGTCAGAGGTATAATGTTTTCAGATTCACAGGGATCAATTACTATCTCCATCCAAAGGTGATTCTCCTAAAGGGGCCATGGGTGCCATTCAGTCTGTCAAATCTACGATTATAAAGTTTGGGCTTCCCAGGTGGTGCTAGTGGTAACGAACCCATCTGCCAGTGCAGGAGACATAAGAGACATGAGTTCAGTCCCTGGATTGGGAAGATCCCCTAGAAGAGGGCAAGACAACCCATTCCAGTATTCTTGCCTGCATAATCCCGTGAACAGAGGAGCCTGGCAGGCTATAGTCCATGGGGTCATAAAGAGTCAGACATGACTGAAGCAACTTGGTACACACACAGACAGTCCATTCCTCAAAAAAGCAAACAACAAAAAAATCATAACACTAAGAGCTACAAAATGAAGTTAGGATTAGGACGAGAAAAGAAAAGCTCCATTCCTGATATTTGCTTTTCAAACACTGAAGAATGGCGTGCTCAGTCCTTCAGTTGTGTCCCACTGTTTGTAATCCTTTGGACAGTAGCCCACACTGGAGTGGGTTGCCGTTTGCTCTTCCAGGGGATCTTCCTGACCCAAGAATTGAACCTGCATCTCATGAATCTCCTGCATTGCAGGCAGATTCCTTATCTCTGAGCCAATAGAGAGGCTCTGGAAAGAATGGGGTGAGGGCAAAAAGGGGAAATATTTGACAGCACAAATGAATGAAGGCTTGCTCACAGCATTTGTCTCTAATGAAAGTGAATCAACATTCAGACAGGAGTACGTGACAGGACAAGTCCGAGTAAAGTGGGGCAGAAATAAAAGAATGAGAGGAAAACAATATATTAAGCAATTGAATGATTGTAAAGTGAGATGATGATGTTGAGTTTTTGATGAACCTAAGAAACTATCTTTGAAGTCAATTCCAAAGAGGAATCCCAATGACCACGGCACAAAGGAAGTGTCTAAACTTCCAAGGAGTCACAAAGGCACATGTTTCTTTAGATACATTTATTATTGTAAAGTTGGTATAAAAATCTGTTTTATTTCTTTATAACTTTATTATATTCATTTTTAAAAGCTTAAAGGAGAAAGCAGTGCTTTACTGATGGATGCACTTTACTATCCTAAGGCAAAGTGCAAGGTTTGGATGAGACTTGAAAAGATTTTTGATTGTATAGATTTGGGATCAGACTCAAAATTGTGTGCCTCTGAGTTTGATCACCATTCAAGCCAAGTTGAGGCTTTTGACGTTGTAGAGAAATAGTGACAGATCAAAGGATAAAATGAAAAATCACTGCAGATAAAATTTGGTTCACACATTTTAAAGGCAGGTATATCCTATATATCACTGGGGTATAAGGTCAAGCTGTTAGTCCTGATGAAAAGGCAGCTCAAGAGAGCAGAAAACATCTTATGTTTTGATGACAGCAGAATGACCACACTGATCTTTAATCCCTGTGTTTGCTAGAGAGAAAGAGTAAAGGAAGGCAGCAAAACAAACACTCACAAAACAGTTTACCAAAAAGCTATTTGTAAACTCTGTGTCTCCCAAACTTTCCTTAGGGATGAGAAAATCCTCCCCCCATTTAGTGAAGATATTCTTTTTCTTCATTTGTAAAAGTAAAGAAATATGTTTGGTCAAGGCAGTATTACTACATTATATTAAATTCAGTTTTACATATTTTTTTTTCTCATTTACATTATAACCATCCAAAGTTTTGTGTTTTATCAGTATATGATAAAAATTTTATATAATCTTATGTTTAAAAGTGATTGGAGGTCTTAGAATCATTTAGTTATTCTTTCTATGTCATCCCTTTTAAATAATCATACCATGACAATTTTGGTTTAAAAATCAATTTTTGCTTTTGTTATAGTCACATAGTGCCCTTGGCAGGAAGTAATCTGTGGTTAAGAAGGACAATAGCTCTACTATCCAGCTACTTATTTCAGAGATAACTTTTGATCAAGTGCTTAAATGGATGGAAAGAAGAATGGAAAAGAAGAGAGAGAAGGAAGGAAGGAAGGAAGGAAGGAAAGAAAAGAGAGAGTGGGGAAGAGGGAAAGAGGACAAGAAAAGAAAAGGTAGGTTTGTCCACTCCTTTTCTAGGGGTGTTATCTATTAGGAAGATGTAAAAATTGGGGTTGCAAAGGAGTCAGACACGACTGAGCACACAAAATTATGAATGTTACTTTAAAAACGATCACATTGGAATTTAGAAGAAGTCAAGGAAGAGAAAAAATAGAGCTTGCTATAGAAGTCAGTAAACACCTTGTATTTCTTGATTTCCTTTTTAAAGACTCAAGATTGCCTTTTATCCTAACAGCTGCTGCTTTGAAGAAAAAAAAAAATCCACCCACTCCTCAAGTCTCTATTTGTAATTTCTTAGCTCCCCGGAGGCCTGGTGAATTGTGTGGCATTTTTTTTCCCAGAGAAAGATTGCCCAGCTGAGTACGATCGTGGCTTGCAGCCTGGGTAAACTTGAACTATCACAAGGTTTTCCCAATAATACACCTCTGTAAGTTCTCTCAGTGGCTCCAAGGCCCTGTATTGTCATCTTTCACACACGGTGACTGTCACAGACTACAATAGTGTAATTTCATGGGAGCGAACTGAAGGCTTGACAAAATCATTTACAACATTCTTTATGGTCTTTTTAGTACCTTACCTGAACTATGCCTCCCAAGTTACCGGTACTTGATTGCAGCAGAATTCCTATGTGCTTAAAACCATTCATACTGATGAATACTTTATTGAATAAACATTTCAACTTTGACCACTTAATAAAGTTTAGAAAATAAAATCCATATTTATTTTATATTAAAAGAATTACTTTCAAAATCTTCTTCTATATGGCAAAGACTCAATAAGTTAAAAATGAGTAATGCCTACTGTGACTATTTATTGACTGTGTGCCAAGAATTAGGCAAAATGCTCAAATATATTATCTCGTTTATTGATTTCTTCATCACAGTAACTTTGTAAAGTGCATATCACTCACTTTATGGGTCAAAAAAAAGATCTGAGGTTCACAGAGGTTAAATAACTTTCCTAAAACCTTCTACCTTTTAAGTGGTTCATCTAGGAATTGGACTCGTACCTGTTTGACTCCAAAAACCAGGTTTTATATTTGCGCACAGCATATAATATTGATTATACATTAATTTTCTTTTGAGATAGAAAAAAGTAAGGTGACCCTAGAGGGTTAAACATTTTCCTTAAAGAAATAGGGAGTGAGATCTTTTGGTTGCAAAGTGCAGCTGATGTGAAATTAACTTAAGGCCACCTCCATGAGAAATGTCTTGAGCATCTATAAAAAGTTAATTACTATGTGAGAGCCCAAAGCTAAGTTGGTGGCACAAATGTCTAATGGTATAGTCACCAGAATCCTGTAGTTCTCAGCCTATTCTGGACAAAGAAGAGGTAGAAATCATGTACTAAGGAGCTGGTTTTAGTGACAAACAATTCTAGAGACTGGAAATGAAAAGCAAATGGAAAATCCAAAGTTAACCAACAAAGACCTACTGTATAGCACAGGCAACTCTGCTTAATGTTCTATGGCAGCCTGGATGGGAGGGGAGTTTGGGCAAGAATGGATACATGGATATGTATGGCTGAGTCTCTTCTCTATTCACTTGAAACTGTCACAACAGTGTTAGTCAACTATATTCTAAGCAAAATAAAAAGTTTAAAAACAAAACAAAAAATAAAATGAGCCTCTGGTTATATCTACCTCTGACTCTCACTGCCCACGATGCCCTTGCAAAGTAGTTAATGTAAATTCTACCCTGACCAGCAAAGAAACTCTTCAGCACAGAGGCAGAGCTAATCAATGCAAATTCTTCTACCTGACTCATGCCAGACTGTGGAACTTCTGAATGAAAGTCCCAAACCTCTGTGAATCAAATCTTTTCTCCTGTTCCAGAGCCTGATTCTGAAATAGTCAGATATAAACACACACGCTCCCTGGAAAATGTACTTTTTTACCCTCCTGATATGGAGCAGGCTTTAGCCTTTCTGTCCAGAAAAATGCAAAAATAGAAATAACTTATTGAAACTCTGCAAGGCATCACTGTTCAAATTAAGGGGTCCATTCAATTATGGTCTTGTGAGTTATCTCTAGATGCGAGAAAACAGTTTTTAGATAATCATAAATTGTTGTTCTCAGCATGCTGCTGCTATTTACTTGCTCAGTCATGTCTGACTGTTTGCAGCCCCATGGACTGTAGCCTGCCAGGATCCTCTGTCCACGGGATTCTCCAGGCAAAAATACTGCACTGGGTTGCCATTTCCTTCTCCAGTTCTCAGCATGATTTCTAAATAAATAGATATTTGCATAAAATTATTCAGATTTTAACAAATAGAACTGGTGACTTATGGTCTATTATTATTTTGATTAAATACTTTTTTTGTGGAGTTTATTTTTTACAAACATGTAAATGGGTAATCTGTAATATGGGGTAATGTATTTTCAGAATTCATTATCACAGTCTTTGAAGTAGAAATAAAAGCTATCTTGAAACATATGTAGAGAAAATTTGCATGTAAAGAAAGCAGAGTTCTTGACTTGCTTCATTTTTCTCTTTTTGGGAAAACCTGTCCACAGTTGTGGGTCTCAGACAAGTGTGACCTGCTCTCCAGCCTAAAGGAGGGCAATGGTGTTGTGTCTACTGAACTCTATTACCCCCGACACTCATGTCCCAGGATGGCTCACACTCATGGTACATGCAGGTTCTGCAGGCTCCTGTTTATCCCTCCAGCCTCCCAAGCCTGGATCTGCCAGTTAGTCACACTGATTTTTTTTTCCATTTCCAGTCCCTAGAATTATTCGCCTCCAGAATCAGCTCGGTTGTTCATGCCTTCAGCTTCTTCCCTGTCCAGAATAGGCTGAGAGCTAAAGGATTCTTGGGACTACATTATTATATATTTGTGCCAACAACTTTCACTGGGGCTCTCACCATGATTATTAATTTTATAGACGCCAACACATATTTCTCATGGAAGTGTCCTTAAGTCTTTTTCATAATTGGCTGGACTTCCCAAGTGAATGATATCAGTCTCTACTTTCTTAAGGAAAATGTTTAGACTCTCTAGGCTCTTGTGCAGTTACTTTTCTCCACCTCAGAAAAATTTTAAAGAAACTCTTATCTCCTTCCTGCTCCCCTTGACTTGTTTATTGCTGCTCTTCACTGATGGAGGAGGAGCCCTCTGGCCAAGGTTTTGAGAATAATACCTGCTCTCGTGTTCATGATCCTTCCTCCCCTCTCTCATGCTTTCCTTTCTCAATTGTTTCCCTTTCTTTATTCTCTCCCTATTCACTGATACTTTGTTTTCAGCACACAGTTCAGTTCAGTTCAGTTCAGCATACAGTTCAGTTCAGTTCACTCACTCAGTTGGGTCCGACTCATTGTGACCCCATGGACTGCAGTACGCCAGGACTCCCTGTCCATCACCAACTCCTGGAATTTATTCAAACTCATGTCCACTGAGTCAGTGATGCCATCCAACCTCTCATCCTCTGTCGTCCCCTTCTTCTCCTGCCTTCAATCTTTCCTAGCATTGAGGTCTTTTCCAGTGAGTCAGTTCTTTGCATCAGGTGGCCAAAGTATTAGAGTTTCAGGTTCATTATCAGTCCTTCCAATGAACACCCAGGACTGATCTCCTTTAGAATAGACTGGTTGGATCTCCTTGAAGTCCAAGGGACTCTCAAGAGTCTTCTCCAACACCACAGTTCAAAAGCATCAACTCTTCAGCACTCAGCCTTCTTTATAGTCCAATTCTCACATCCATACATGACCACTGGAAAAACCATAGCCTTGACTAGACGGACCTTTGTTGGCAAAGTAATGTCTCTGGTTTTTAATATGCTGTCTAGGATGGTCATAACTTTCCGTCCAAGGGGTAAGCATCTTTTAATTTCATGGCTGCAGTAACCATCTGCAGTGAATTTGGAGACCAAATAAATAAATAAAGTCTGACAGTGTTTCCACTGTTTCCCCATCTCTTTCCCATGAAGTGATGGGACCAGTTGCCATGATCTTAGTTTTCTGAATGCTGAGCTTTAAGCCTACATTTTCACTCTCCTCTTTCACTTTCATCAAGAGGCTCTTTAGTTCTACTTCACTTTCTGCCATAAGGGTGGTGTCATCTGCATATCTAAGGTTAATGCTATTTCTCCCAGCAATCTTGATTCTAGCTTGTGCTTCATCCAGCCCAGGGTTTCTCATGATGCACTCTGCATACAAGTTACATAAACAAGGTTGCAATATTAGCCTTGATGTGCTCCTTTTCCTATTTGGAACCACTCTGTTCCATGTACAGTATTAACAGTTGTTTCCTGACCTGTATACAGATTTCTCAAGAGGCAGGTCAGGTGGTCTGGTATTCCCGTCTCTTTCAGAATTTTCCACAGTTTATTGTGATCCACACAGTCAAAGGCTTTGCCTCACTGCTGCTGCTGCTGCTAAGTCGCTTCAGTCATGTCCGACTGTGCGACCGCATAAATGGCAGCCTACCAAGCTCCCCCATCCTTGGGATTCTCCAGACAAGAATACTGGAGTGGGTTGCCATTTCCTTCTCCATTGCCTCACAGATGTTTTCAAATATTCTGTCTATACATGAGAATAGTTGTTGTTTAGTCACTAAGTCATGTACAATTATTTTGCAACCCCATGGACTTATAGCCCACCAGGCTCCCCGGTCCATGGGATTTCTCAGGCAAAAATACTTGAGTAGGTTGTCATTTCCTTCTCCAGGAGATCTTCCCAACTCAGGAGCTGAATCGAGGTCTCCTGTATTGGCAGGTGGATTTTTTACTGCTGAGCCACCTGAGAAGCCACGTGGAAGTAGTGCATGCTAAGTCACTTCAGTCGTGTCTGACTCTTTGCGACCCCACGGATTGTAGCCCACCAGGCTCCTCGTCCATGGAATTCTCTAGGGAAGAATACTGAAGTGAGTTGCCATTTCCTCCTCCAGGGGATGGTCACAGCCCTGGGGAGGAACTTGCATCTCTTACATATCCTGCCTTAGTAGGTGGGTTCTTTACCACTAGCGCCACCTAGAAGTCATGTGAGAGTAGAGTGATCCTTTAAAACACCCTCAGGAAGTCTCTTGGCTCTTGAAACTTCATAGGCATAGATGGTCTAGAAGATGCCTTAGAAGCTTTGGACAGAGGAGAATGGGTGACCAAAGGGAGCTGAGAACCCACATGCCAGAGAGGCATGTAGGAAGGGGTTATTGCTCTAGTGGGTAGGACTCATCATGAAGTCATACTTTCTATCAGCACTCACTTTGGGGTTCCTGGAGAATGACATAAACAGATGCTGCAGGGGAGTTAAAAGTGTTATAGAAAAACAGTAACTATTACAAGACTAACTGATCTCTTTCTAAATTTCAGTGCATTTCTGTAGAGAAATAACTTAGCTGTCAAATACACTTCTCTGGCTAACTGCTTTACAACTCCAGATAGTTATGGAAAATGTTGCTGCCAACCTGATTTTTAAATTAGGCCGATTAGACTGAAAAGTCAGGAGTCTAAGACTCCTGGAAGGAAAAAATATTGTTTTGAAAAAGAGAACAGGCTAGCCTTTGATAAAGGAAAAATAAATACATGTATTAAATTTCAATGACTCAATTAAAATGTTTCCTAATCTAATTCAATTCTATCACATAGGTCATTATTAATAGACACCTACTATGTGTCTAGCTATGCAACAGAATGCAAATGTCTGGTTTGAAGTTAGCCTTACATAAGTGGATACTGTCATTATTGAATTACTTTTGCTAGTCTCTGAGTTCCATAAGGTCAGGGGCTGCACCTTTAATGTTATGAAACACTAATCCTAGAGCATGCTGTGCTGCGCTGTGCTTAGTCACTCAGCCATGTCCAACTCTTTGTGACCCCATGGACTGTAGCCCACCAGGCTCCTCTGTACATGGGGATTCTCCAGGCAAGAATACTGGAGTGGGTTGCCATGCCCTCTTCCAGGGAATCTTTCCAACCCAGGGATCGAACCCAGGTTTCCCACATTGCAGGTGGATTCTTTACCAGCCAAACTATCAGGGATACCCCAGACTAGAACACAGAAGATGCTAAATAAATGGTTGATGAAGGAAAGAAAGACCACTAAGAGGTTATATTCACTGGAACTCCACTTCTCTTGATATACACAGCTGATGGTAGTCACAGTTGGGGTCTAATACAAAGCCCGCGTGGCATTAGAATACTCATCTTGTTTCCATTTTGCTTACAATTCTGACTCCTTTTCGAAGTTCTAAAAGTGAACATAAGAACTTTAACTTTCATTTATTTATTTATTTTTAGTGTCTAATACATAATAATCACCATAGCTTACCAATAGGAGTGACGGTTGAAAGTTAATCCGCCTTTACTGCTTGGTGAGCCATTGTTAGTTCTTGTCTGTAATGTAAAGGTAGTAATGTTTGGGAATATTTATAGAGTAATTGCAAAGAAATGGAGTGTTATGAAGAAAAACTGCTGGTGATAGGACTGCAAGGTAGGCATGAGATAACAAGGACTAAGGTCTTAATAAGTGATTTATCTACTTTTGCAGTTAATATGGCAGATACTGGGTATAGATGAACCACAGTGAATAACAAGTCTTTGGAAATAAGGATGTGAAGAAAATGCACTTAATAACATTTTACAATCAGACAGAGTGGTTTATACCCTCTCTGTCAGTTAGTATTCATGTTCACTGTTTTCTTTAGTGTGGAGTTCGAAAAAGATAAAAGATTTTGTAAACTGAGAGAATGTTGACCTACTGTGATGATCAGTTTTATGTGTTAAGTTTACTGGGTCACATGAGGAGGCCTGATATTTAACCAAACATTATTTTTGGTGTTTCTATCAGAGTATTTTCAGACTTACCTTTAAACTGATAGACTGAGTAAAGCAGATTGCCTTCCCTAATGTGGATGAGCCGTATCTAATCAGTTGAAGACCTCACCTTCCCATGAGTAAGAGAGGACTTCTCCTGCCTGCCTGCCTGTGACTGGGACTTTGTCTTTTACTTCCCTTCAGGCATGAGCTGAAATATTGTCTCTTCCTGTGTTTTAAGCCTGACAGTCTTTGAACTGGAACTACACCAGTGGCTGTCCTGGGTCTCCAGCTTGCTGACTTGGGACTTGTTGACCTCCATAATTGTTGGCTCATAATTGCATAAACCAATTCAATTCCTTATAAATCTCTTTAAATATATATCATATATTGAAATATATGTATATTGAAATTTATAAGTTGAAATATATATAGAAATATATGTGTGTGTGTGTATAGGTTCTATTTTCACCCACCACCACAATGATGTTGATGATCAAATGTATATATGGGATAGGCAAATTTACATACCAACAAGGAGATTGGCATTGTAAGAAACATCATATCTAGGGATGTTGTGAACCTATTTATAAAGAGCAAGTTGGCTTCTCTAGGCAGTTATTAGAGCAGTCTGAGAAGACGGGAGGTTACTGTCTCAGGTATGAAGTAAACACACAGTAAAAAGCTTGTAAATGACTACAGTGCCCAATTTAGTTTTTCGTTGAGGGTAAGTAGGCAGGAGAGGTCTAGACCTTACTGAGTCTGAGGAAGTGTTCATGAATTTCAGGGAAAATATAGAGGCCATGGTAGTAAGGTTAATAAATGGGTCTTTGATAATAGCCAATATAAGAAATAGGTGCTTGGGTGTGCTGTGCTCAGAGAGTATTTTCCTGACTCCTGTAGCAAAAAAAAAAAAAAAAAAAAATTAACCTGGTTCAGATGAGAGTTTCTAGATGGCAAGCTGTTCTTTTATAGACTATTATTTACAACCTCTCCTTGATATAGACCCTTGGATGTCCAGTTAACATCTCAGATCAAGTTGTGCAAATAAATTCTTGATGCCCTAAACACACATTCTGTCCCACGTGTTCTCATTTCAGTGAATTGTACCACATCTATCTTTTGATTCAGCTAAAAACTGAGGATTCCCCTTTAATTCTGCCTTGCCCTCCCTACTGCTGCTGCTAGTGCTGTCATCACCACTGCTACTGAAACAGCCCCATGACTTGCCTTCCTGCTTGCTTCACCTATACGGCATCCAGAGTAAGTTCTTAAAACTAGATGTGCCTCATTGAAACTCTGATTTGGCTTTCCAATGTACTTGGACAAAAATCTGAACTTGATATCACTGGCATAGATCTGATCTATCTCCTACTGTATCTCATCCTTCCCATTTCCACCTGTTTGTTCCAGACCCAAACATTTTTCTGTTCCCTGAACCTGTCAAGCCCTTTTTCAGCCTCACTACCCTTTATACTTGCTGTTCTCTCCGCCAAGAATTCTCTTGTCCTGATTTGTCACTTATCTTTCATTCTTCAGGTCTTTATCCCTTACTGTTCTTCAACAGACAAGAGAAACCACACTATTTATAGCCAGAGGGAATTTAACCTGATAAATGAGTGCTTATACTTTTTATGGAAAGACTTGGTAAGAGCTCCAGGTTGAACTTTCAAGAGTGACTTGAAGAACCAAAGAACACTATTCAGAGTCAGTCCATCAGCACTGCCTCATCAGGAAGTGGGGGAGTCGGGAAACCACGGTCCCAGCTGCTGGCTTCAGGGTGTACCAGTGTCGATGTGAGCAGGGCATGACACATGGGCTTGCCAAAACAAACCAGGGGATACAGTCAGCCTACTTACTTTTTAAAATTATGTGTATTTATTTATTTATGGCTGTGCTGGGTTTTTGCTGCTATGCACAGGTTTTCTTAGTTGCAGAGAAAGTGAGCCACTGCCTAGTTCCAGTACATGGGTTTCTCACTGTGGTGAGTCCTCTTGTTGTAGAGTACAGGCTCTAGGCACTTGGGCATCAGAAGTGGTGGTACAGGGGCTTAGCTGCTCTGCCACATGTGGGATCTTCCCAGCCCAGGGACAGAACAAATGTCCCCTGCATTTCAAGGTGGATTCTGAACCACTGAACCACAGGGAAGCCCCAACCTACTTATAGTGATCACTGTCCTCTGACAGACTCATTTCTTAGGTTGCCTCACAGGGGTCCAGGTGTCTCTACCCTGGCATACTTGGTTACTCTATCTGCTTCTGTCCATTAAGTAGACTATGAAGGCATTTTAAACTTCTGGTGGCATTTCCAAGACTAAGCAGATGCATTTCTCATAAAACCTGATAGTTGGAACTCAATTCAAGATCTTGTAATAATTAAACTCAAAAGCAAGATTATAATCTAAGGTTTTTCAGTATCATTTGAAAGAGGCTACTCAACAGTCCCTGGGAGATTTTGCTAGAAATGCAGATAAAATAAAAATTTTAAAATTTTAAAAACTTCCTTCCTGGAAATATTGATTTCCCTGGTGGAATGCAAGAATCCATTCCTTATCAAAACCACCAGTGCCTCTGGTACATGGTTAGGTTGGAGAATCAAGAGACTAGAAATATCTTGATGTCCCTTCCAGATTTGGCATGAGAATTGCTAAGTACCTATTACATCTATACTCAGTGGTATAACAAAGATAAGAGCTATAAATGGGCCGCAGTGTGAACTGACAGGCTGCTCTGCTCCTACAGGTCTCAGTTGCATGTGGCTGCAATTCAAGACAGCCCCACCCAACACTCTGGGCCTGCAGCTGGGAGCAACTGTGACTAAACTGATACCTAAAATAGCTGACTCATTTCATTGCTTCCTGTTTCTCATATTGCACTTTAAAATGTTTGCAAGGGAGAGCCTAGGAAACTGCCCAGTGTTTTGCAAGTGCTTGATAATTACTATTTATATAACAGGTTTATTAAAAGAAGGAAAGGAGGGAGGGAAAAGAGGGAAAGAGGGATGGAGAGAGAGAGGAATCAAGTAGTGAGATAAGGTGGGAAATATCACACAGAAGCAAGTTTATTGTCCTTAGGTCAGGATGCAATTTTGACCTAAGACCATAAATGCTTAAAATTTCTGGAGAAGGAGGCATTGTTCTCTCCATTGTTTTATGACTGGTCAAAAAATTAAATTTTGTTGGGCTGCTTTTTCGGCATCTGAGAGCTTACATAGCTGCTTTTTATTCTTTGGCTGAATACAACTTAAATATAAATGTAATAGACATTTTTATTTTGTCAAATGATAGGAGAATGTCCTTGGGCAGTGTTCACGCAAATGAGCCTGGAGTTCTAGAGGGCCCATTACCAGCCTTATCAAATTACATAATTTATTCCTCTCAACTTTTTAAACTCTAAAATGTAGATTATGATAACTTTTTAATTATAGGGTTATGAAGAGAATTAAATGAGCTAACGAGTAAGAACTTGGTATGAAATTCTTAAGAGTGAGATTTATGTAAAAGAATACATGGCATTCTTGCAGAAATAGGTTTTCTTAAAAATCAATCATTAATTGCTAGAATGTAGAGGAATGAGATATTCAATTCTGTTACAACCTTCACCTTTATTTTCTGTGAATTCTTGCATTCTTGATTTCCTTGAAGTCCTATATGATTTCTTTCAGACACTGCACACAAAACAGCATTTTAGGTTCATTAGTAATCCTGAAATTGTGGAATTACTGTTTTTCTCTACTCTATACCAACCTCCTACATATTACATCAATGTGTAAAGTCAAGTGGGTGATTAAAAGGATCCTATGAACTACCTGAATAGTGTGTGCCTTGGTTCTGATGTTTTTCTGTTTCATTGTGGACCCAACACGAGTTCAGTTAATGTCCTCTATCCCCTTGTGCAGCGATGCTTAATGACCCTGAACAGATGTCACAGTGCCTGGAAAAAAATAGCAGATTTTCAATAGACCCTGATCTTAGTGTCTGAGAAATACTTTTCATCACTCTCCTTTGAGCCAATATTTATCATTGTCCCCCCAAATATGAATTGCAGCTAGAAAGATACAACCAGCTCAGGCAAGCAAGCCCCCACTGAGCTCAGGGCACTTCTGGGGCACTCTGACTCTTTATCTGGAGCCTAAAAGTGATTGTTTGATACACATTGAAGGGAGAACTTCGTTAGACACTGAAAATGCTACCCCTGAGTCTGAAAAAATCTTCCAGCTGCTTCAGGGGTGAAAAAACACAAAGATACAGAAACATAAAAGTCAATTTCAAAATATTAAAGACAAATGAAAGGAAATAGAAGAGGAAGAAGGTGATAATGTATGAATTGGCTTTCTATTTAAAAATCTTAACAAAGTTATAGGGGGTGTGTTTTGTCCATTGACATCCAGAGTCCTTCATCTGATGAAAATATCATGAATTTTCCAAGTGCTTTCCATTTAAAATTTTTGAAAGCAAGGAGATTTACATTTGACATCAATCCAGCAGGTACAAAACAACATAACAGAGCTCTTATAAGTTTATTTTTATTGAATTAAATCCTCATAAAAGCAACAGTTAAAATTGAGAGACAGTATGGAAAATGGTTTTGCCCTGAGTTTTGATAGCATTGTTGAATTTTAAAATCTACTGTCACTTGGGTCACTCTACCATTAGTCTTTCCTTCTGAAGTCCTTTGATGACAATCGTGTTTTACAGATGAACCCATTAATTCACTGGAACTTAAGTGATTAGCTCTACTTTGCTGTCGGGTGCATGGTTAAGATTAGATAAAAGTCCCTCAGGTTTAGGTGGTTGCTAAACCTTCAGGAGAGTTACCAGACATTCAGAAATCTTCCACTGGCTTCTTTCACCACATTCAAGAGAAAGTTTATTTCCTTTAGAGAAAAAGTCTCTCTGAAAATTTTCAGGATCAAGTTGCTGGAAATGTTTGCTTTTCTCCTCAGAAGCTGTGATTACAATTTAGGAAGAATTCCTCAAAGTAAATCTAAACATATCCAGTATGTGCAATATATGTGTAATTAATAAGTTGGTAAGTATTTATTTGACATGCTAAAATTCCTGGTACCATGGTAGGCTCCACTGGGGGTCACAAAGATATATTGTTCAGTCACTCAGTCATGTCCAACTCTTTGCTACCCCATGGACTGCAGCAGGCCAGTCTTCCCTGTCCTTCACCATCTCCTGGAGTTTGCTCAAACTCATGTCTGTTGAGTCAGTAATGCCATCCAACCATCTCATCCTCTGTCGTCCCCTTCTGCTTTCAATCTTTTCCAGCAAGAGGGTCTTTTCCAATAAGTCAGCTCTTTGCATCAGGTGGGCAAAGCATTGGAGCTTCAGCTTCAGCATCAGTCCTTCCAGTGTGGATTCAGGAAATCAGGACATCTTGATGTCGATTGACTGCTTTGATCTCCTTGCTGTCCAGGGGACTCTATGTATACAAAGATGTGTAGCTCATGGAACCTGCCCACACTGATCAATTAATTCATTCCTTCATTATTTAATCTATTAGTTTATGGTAGCCAGTAACTAATAAATTAATTTTAAAAAGTGCTGATCAGGTAAGGTTGAATGTTGTAGAAAGCATCAGTTGGATAAAGTGTTATTGGGCAGATAAGTATGAATCATTCCAGGTATAGGAAAACAACATGTGACACTTTTCCTTCCCAAACAGATCCCAGAGATAGAAAAGCATTACTATGTATATATTTATGTTTATTGAGTAACGTATACCCTGATACATCTGGAGTACTTGGTGAAATGGATGCAACTGAAAAATAATATTAATATAATTTAAATATTGATAAAATACTATAAAAGATAAGCACCCCTTTTGTTAATTTTTATGCAGATTTATGTTCTTTTGTTTAGTTTTCCTTCAATGGAAGAAAATAGAAAAAAATTTTATTATATTTCCATCTTCATAACATACTCCTCTAAATAAAATTATGACAAAGAGCAAGCCGTTATATATACTTTAAAAAATTTCTCTTCCATTTACTGTAGGAAAAAAAGAAACTCAATAGATTAATTGTGAGGGTCTCACCAGAGTATTACTTAATTAAAGATGACCAGAGAAGCTCCAGCCTTGGAGATTCCCTTAATTTGACAGCCTGGATACTTGGCATGTTTCATAAGTGGTTTCACAACCCATTCCATTAGTATCCTCCTCTGGAACTTAGCTCCCTCAGTAATAGTGCACCAAGGAACAACTTAGTTATATATACTTTAAAAAATTTCTCTCCATTTACTGTAGGAAAAAAAGAAACTCAATAGATTAATTGTGAGGGTCTCACCAGAGTATTACTTAATTAAAGATGACCAGAGAAGCTCCAGCCTTGGAGATTCCCTTAATTTGACAGCCTGGATACTTGGCATGTTTCATAAGTGGTTTCACAACCCATTCCATTAGTATCCTCCTCTGGAACTTAGCTCCCTCAGTAATAGTGCACCAAGGAACAACTTGCTTCTCCAAATAACAAACATTTACTGCATTTGCTTGCATTATTTTTCACCTTTTTGAGCAGATATTTTATTACTAAAATAAAAGAACTGTTTTATGTGGAAATTGCTCTTAGGTGCAGACTGTGGTGAACTTGAGGATCCAGCCACGGCAGCCTTGAGTATAATTTCCACTTGAAGACTGAAGAGTGTTTTTGAAACGATGTGAGCAGCAGTTACAAACCACTTCTGTTATTTGCATCATACAGTGTCTTTAATGCTTCTTTGTTCTTCTCTTGTTGAAGCTTCACATTAGTAACTGCTGATGGATGCTCAAAGGAGATGGGGATTACGGGAGATAAAGATGGCATACTAATTCCTTCAAATTTAAGGATGGGGAAAGTGCAGAAAGTTGTGAGGAAATGTTATAAACATTTCAAAAGATAAAAGAAATGATCTGCAGAGGGATGGTGTGCTGATGTGTTATCCAGACAATAAAAACTCTTTCCTACACCGTCTGTTCCTAAGTGGAAACTCGCTCAGTTCTGAAGACCTTTACTGACAGCTACATCATCCCCCAGCTTCCCCTCCTTCCTCCAGCCCCATCTCCCCCTGTGCTTCTCTGCCTTCCTGCTCCCAAAGCCGTCCCTCCATCATCAGCCCTCTTTAACCTCAGACAACAGACATGTTCAAGTTTCTTCTCTCCTAAAAGAACAGTAAAAAAATAAATAAGTTAGAACACCTCCATTTGTGTTAAACAACACAAGTGGGAGGAATTTTTTCTTTGCTGAACTGCTATAATCATCCTCTATTCTTTTTGTTTCGAGTGTCCCCCTACCCTTCTCCAGTTACATGGTTGCAGCTAGAGAAGTTGTTCTTAAATGTAAATCTGATCATTCCATTGATGATGTAAAATCCTTTAGTGCCTCCGCATAGCCTAGCATAGAATCCAGAATTCCTAGCGAGACAGAAACCTTAATCATATAGCCCTATTAAACCCTCCATTTCCATCTCCTGCCACTTACCAGTTAAGACCTTTGCTGGAATACTTGTGGGACCATAAGTGAGCTATTTCCTCACAGCTTTAACCATTCTTAAGGGCTTCCCGTGTAGTTCAGTTGGTAAAGAACCTGCTTGCAATGTTGGAGACCTGGGTTTGATTTCTGGGTCGGGAAGATCCCCTGAAGAAAGAAATGGCAACCCATTCCTGTATTCTGGCTTGGAAAATCCCATGAACAGAGGAGCCTGGCAGACTACAGTCCACAGGTCACAAGAGTCAGACACGACTTAGTGTTAGCTCTTCCTTAAGCCTTCTAATGTGTGATTCCATCTGCCTGAAATTCTCTTCCTTTAAAAATTCAGTTTGTAGGCCACCTTCTCCAGGAAGTCTCCCAGCTGTTTACAGTCTAGGCTGGGCCACTGCTCCCTATCATTTAGCACTTTGGTCTCATAGCTCTTATACTACGTCCTACTCATCTGCTCGCCATGCTGTGATCTTCTTGGGGACAGGGACTATATCTTCTAACGCTTTACTTCTAGTGCATGATAAGCGTTCTCGGCACAAAGTAGGTACATGCGTGCGTGCTCACACTCTTTGTGACCCTGTAGGATTTCCCAGACAAGAATACTGAAGTGAGTTGCCATTTCCTTCTCCAAGGGATCCTCCCAACCCAGGAACTGAGCCCACATCTCCTGTGTTTCCTGCACTGCAGGCAGATTCTTTAGATTGCGCCACCAGGGAAGCTCCATATCGTTCGTTACTCTGTCGTGCCTGACCCTTGGCAAACCCATGGACTGTAGCTCGCCAGTCTTCTCTGTCCATGGGATTCTCCAGGCAAGAATACTGGAGTGGGTAGTCAATCCCTTCTTCAGGGGATCTTCTCGACCCAGGAATTGAACTTGGGTCTCCCACATTGCAGGCAGGTTTTTTACCCTCTGAGCCACCAAAAGTGCTCCATAATGTAGATATTTTTCCCAATAATAGAAGATATCAGTCTATCTATCACTTTTCTTATTTATAATAAAATAAGATTTTCTTTAGAACTATTTTCATGTATTACTAAATGTACTGGGATGGATAAGGATGTGTCTTATCTGCCTAGAAATTGTTATTTTTTTAAAGATTTACTTATTTAGTTTTAGCTGTGCTGGGACCTGGTTGCCACCTGCAGACACTCCCACATTGCAGGCAGATTTTTTACCCTCTGAGCCACCAAAAGTGCTCCATAATGTAGATATTTTTCCCAATAATAGAAGATATCAGTCTATCTATCACTTTTCTTATTTATAATAAAATAAGATTTTCTTTAGAACTATTTTCATGTATTACTAAATGTACTGGGATGGATAAGGATGTGTCTTATCTGCCTAGAAATTGTTATTTTTTTAAAGATTTACTTATTTAGTTTTAGCTGTGCTGGGACCTGGTTGCCACCTGCAGACTTCCTCTAGTTGCAGAGAGTGTGGAACTGGTGGGCAGGGCTGGGGGAGGCTACCATTTGTTGCCTTTCATGGGCTTCTCTTTGCAGTGGTTTCCCTTGTGGAGACAGCAGCTCTAGGCAAGTGAGCTTTAGTAGTTATGGCTGGCAGGCTTAGTTGCCACGAACCATGTGGGATCTTCTCAGAGCAGGGATCAAACCTGTGTCCCCTTCGTTAGTAGGACGACTCTTAACCACTGGACCACCGGGAAGCCTGAATTTGTTATTCTTGAATACAGACTCCTCAGTCCCTTTCCTCCCTACCCTGCAGTATAAATCCCTGGAAAATTTACCCAATCCAATCTGGACAGTCCTAGTAGGAATAGATTTCCTTAAAAATCACGACTTTTTCTGGTGGGAAGAGGAGTCACTGCCCTGCAGACACCAGACTAGCCAGCACCATGGGTGCAGCTGTCCTGCTGCACCTGTGATGCTGGAGTATCTATTTCTACACTCAGTGCTCAGAATGGTGAGCAGTACGATTGGTTTGTACCCAGACATTGAGAAACAAACAAACGAACATCATGACTTTTTCATAGAAGATCCATGAAGCAAGAGCAGGGGTTCAGGCAAAAGCTAGAGTTCAGTCTCAGAATCACATAAATTCTGTGTCTCATTTTTAAGCTTAGACTACTAGATATGTGACATTGTCAATGCAAGAGACCATTGCTGGCCAGATGAAATGCCCTTGGAGCTAGACAGAAATTGCTGGACTTCTGGTCCAGGCAAGGAATCTAGAGTGGCAAACGTATCTCAAGGGTCCAACTGACCTGATTATTGTAATTTAATAGCAAATGTATGGCAGCATCATTGAATCTAATTAAGTTTGCCTAAGCAGACCCTGGATGAGACATAGAGATCTAAAAATAAGACAGTATATTTCAACACTCAAGAGCTTTCTTGATCACTTTAAGGCATGCTAAGAATTTTCCATAGATATGACAGTTATGAGGCAATTAATGGAATACTTTGCAAATCAGTTGCAGAAAAAGGAGGAAAAAACGAGAAAGAAACAGCTAAAGTAAAAAATGAAAGTACTATAAATATAGATAATAGCTTCCATTAAAAGGGTCTTCCAACGTTGGAAAGTTTAATCACAGTTACACTCAAATCACTGGTTACACTCTATTTCACAGCTATCCAGCTTGGGGAAATCTATGCACCATTAAACATGATAAGCTCAATGTTTTTTAAAATATCTGGTCAATGGTGGAAAATTTTGTTAGCTAATTTCATTAACAAGTTTCAGTTTCATTTAATTTTAACCATGACAATTAAAAAGCAAGTTCTATTTTTTTAATCTGTAGGCAACTTTATTTTATTTTATTTTTAATACTTTATTCTATGTTACAATACTGTATTGGTTTTGCCATACATTGACATGAATCAGCCACAGGTATACACTATCTCCCAATGTCGAAGCCCCCTCCCACCTCCCACCCCATATCATGTCTCTGGATCATCCTGTGCACCAGCACCGAGTGTCCTATATCCTGTACTGAACACAGACTGGCGCTTCGTTTCTTATATGATAGTATACATGTTTCAATGCCATTCTCCCCAATCATCCCACCCTCTCCCTCTCCCTCAGAAGCCAAAAGTCCGTTCTATACCTCTGTGTCTCTTTTGTTGTCTCACATACAGGGTCATCATTACTATCTTTCTAAATTCCATATATATGTGTCAGTATACTGTATTGGTGTTTTTCTTTCTGGCTTACTTCACTCTGTATAATTGGTTCCAGTTTCATCCATCTCATTAGAAATGATTCAAATTTATTCTTTTTAGGGCTGAGTAATACTCCATTGTGTATATGTAGGCAACTTTAAAAATAAGATTAGACTGGCTTATGCAGAAGTAGATCCTGGAATATACTAGAACGGAATTTCTGGAAAAAATTGGTATCACAAATGAGTAGGGATATAAATGCATTTTTCCTATTTGGAAAAGACTCATCTAACTTTTACCTCAGATAATAAACCTTTATTGACTATGCCAAAGCCTTTGACTGTGTGGGTCACAACAAACTGGAAAATTCTGAAAGAGATGGGAATACCAGGCCACCTGACCTGCCTCTTGAGAAATCTGTTCAGGAAGCAACAGTTACAACTGGACATGGAACAACAGACTGGATCCAAATAAGAGAAGGAGTATATCAAGGTTGTATATTGTCACCGTGCTTATTTAACTTTTATGCAGAGTACATCATGAGAAACGTTGAGCTGGATGAAGCACAAGCTGAATCAAGATTGCTGGAAGAAATATCAATAACCTCAGATATGGAGATGACACCACCCTGCAAAGAGTCACAAAGAGGTCACAAAGAGTCAGACATGACTGAGCGACTGAACTGAACTGATAAACCAGTATAATATCTGTGAGATCAGATCATGATCTTATGTGTAGTTCAGTTCAGTTCAGTTCAGTCACTCAGTTGTGTCTGACTCTTTGTGACCCCATGAATCGCAGCATGCCAGGCCTCCCTGTCCATCACCAACTCCCAGAGTTCACTCAGACTCACGTCCATCAAGTCAGTGATGCCACCCAGCCATCTCATCCTCTGTTGTTCCCTTTTCCTCCTGCCCCAATCCCTCCCAGCATCAGAGTCTTTTCCAGTGAGTCAGCTCTTCGCATGAGGTGGCCAAAGTACTGGAGTTTCAGCTTTAGCATCATTCCCTCCAAAGAATACCCAGGGCTGATCTCCTTCAGAATGGACTGGTTGGAACTCCTTACAGTCCAAGGGACTCTCAGGAGTCTTCTCCAACACCACAGTTCAAAAGCATCAATTCTTCGGCGCTCAGCCTTCTTCACAGTCTAATTCTCACATCCGTACATGACCTCTAGAAAAACCATAGCCTTGACTAGATGGACCTTTGTTGGTAAAGTAATTCCTTTGCTTTTCAATATGCTATCTAAGTTGGCCATACTTTCCTTCCAAGGAGTAAGCATCTTTTAATTTCATGACTGCAGTCACCATCAGTGATTTTGGAGCCCCCCAAAATAAAGTCTGACACTGTTTCCACTGTTTCCCCATCTATTTGCCATGAAGTGATGAGACCAGATGCCATGATCTTAGTTTTCTGAATGTTGAGCTTTAAGCCAACTTTTTCACTCTCCTCTTTCACTTTCATCAAGAGTCTTTTTAGTTCCTCTTCACTTTCTGCCATAAGGGTGGTGTCATCTGCATATCTGAGGTTATTGATATTTCTCCTGACAATCTTGATTCCAGCTTGTGCTTCTTCCAGTCCAGCGTTTCTCATGATGTACTCTGCATATAAGTTAAAGCCAACCATACATCAATTATGTTAAAATGTTGATAGTACATATCTCAGATGATAAAGAATATGCCTGTA